>PVJH01000715.1:0-272580 GCA_004026705.1 Nesogale talazaci | reverse complement strand
GTCAAGCATAAGTAAATTCAAACACATAGAGATCATTCAGACGTCCTTCTCTGATCACCATGCCATAAAGCTGGAGATTAATAAAAGGACCAGTAGTAAAACAAAGGCAAACAGTTGGAGGATGAATAACGAACTTCTGCGCCATGAATGGGTAATGACCCAGATTAGAAGGGAGATCAAAACATTTCTAGAAATTAATAAGAATGAGAATACTTCCTATCAAAACCTCTGGGACACTGTGAATGGGTAATGACCCAGATTAGAAGGGAGATCAAAACATTTCTAGAAATTAATGAGAATGGGAATACTTCCTATCAAAACCTCTGGGACACTGCGAAGGCAGTTATCAGAGGTAGCCGGATTGCAGTAGGAGCATATATGAAAAAGGAGAGTCTTATGGCAGACACGCTCTCACAAAAACTCCAACAACTAGAACAGAGCCAGCAGAATTATCCCTCCAACAGGAAAAGAAAAGAAATAATAAAAATTAGGGCAGAGTTGAACCACTGGGAAGACAAAAAAACAATGCAAAAGATTAATGCAGCAAAAAGTTGGTTCTTTGAAAGGATTAATAAAATTGACAGGCCACTGGCAAACCTGACCAAAGAAAGGAAAGAACAAGCAACAATAGACAGGATGAGGAATGAAATGGGGGAAATCACAACAGACCCTAATGAAATTAAACAAATCATCACAAAGTACTACGAAGATCTGTACTCCAACAAGTTTAACAATCTGGAAGATATGGAAAAATACCTAGAAAAACAAACCTGCCCTAGATTGTCCAAGATAGAGGTCAAGGAACTAAACAAACCCATAACAAGAGAAGAGATAGATATGGTTATCAAGAATATACCAACAAAAAAAGCTCCTGGACCAGACGGCTTCACTGGGGAATTCTATAAAGCTTTCAGGGAGGAGTTGGTACCAATCCTTCACAAAGTTTTTCACAGTATAGAGAAGGATGGAAAACTCCCCAACTCATTTTATGAAGCCAGCATAACTTTGATAGCCAAACAGGGAAAGGATCCCACAGGAGTAGAGAATTATAGACCAATATCACTAATGAACATAGATGCAAAAATCTTCAAAAAGATATTGGCCAATAGAATACAAAAATATATAAAAAGCATAATACATCAGGATCAGGTAGGATTCATCCCAGAGATGCAGGGATGGTTTAACATCCGTAAATCCATCAATATTATACATCATATTGATAAGATGAAGTATAAGAACCATGATAATATCTATAGATGCAGAGAAAGCATTTGACAATATCCAACACCCTTTCCTAATCAAGACACTCAGACAGATAGGAATAGAAGGACAGTTCCTCAAGTTAATACAAGCTATCTATGAGAAGCCAACAGCTAACATAATAGTCAACGGAGTAAAGACTAACTCAATCCCACTGAAGAAGGGGACTAGACAAGGATGCCCCTTATCCCCACCACTATTCAATATAGTACTGGAGGTCTTAGCAAATAACATAAGACAACGAAAAGACATCCAAGGTATCCAAATGGGAGAAGAGGAGGTCAAATTTTCATTATTCGCTGATGACATGATCCTCTACATCGCAAATCCCAAAAGCTCCACATCCGGAGTACTAACAGCAATAGAGGAATATGGAAGGGTGGCAGGATATAAGATCAACAAACAGAAGTCGATTGGTCTGCTCTACACATCTGACAAGACCACAGACGAGGAGATCAAGAAAGCAGTTCCATTCACAATAGCCAAGAATAAATTGAAGTACCTAGGGATATACCTGACCAAAAAAACAAAAGACCTATACAAGGAAAACTACAAAACCCTACTACAGAAAATGAAAAGCGACCTCCACAAATGGAGGAACATCCCATGCTCATGGATTGGGAGACTCAATATAATAGAGATGTCTATCCTACCCAGGGCACTTTATAAGTTCAATGCTATTCCAATCCACATACCAACAACCTTCTTCAGAGAACTGGAAAAATTGACCACAAACTTCATATGGAGAGGGAAAAATCTCAGAATTAGCAGGGATCTCCTCAAGGATAGAACACAGTCGGAGGGCTGGCTTTACCTGACTTTCACACTTACTACAAAGCCACAGTGGTAAAAACTGCATGGTACTGGCATAATGACAGATACACAGATCAATGGAAAAGAATAGAAAACCCAGAAATAAAACCATTAGCATATAGACAACTGAGTTTCGACAAGGGCCCCAAAAGTATCAAATGGCAGGTGATGCCCTTTTCAACAAATGGTGCTGGAGACAATGGAAATCTACATGTAGAAAAATGAAACAGGATCTCAACCTCACTCCATGCACAAGAACAAACTCGAGGTGGATCACAGACCTGGAAGTAAAACCGCAAACCATCAGAACCATTAGCGAGAGAATTGGGGAAAACCTAAGAACCTTGACCCAGGGAATACAAAGGCTAACTGCATTAGGACAGGGTGCACATGAAGGGGAACCTGAAATTGACAAATGGGACTTAATTAGAATAAAACACATGTGCACATCAAAGGACTTTACCAAGAGGGTAGCCAGGCAACCCACAGACTGGGAGAGGATTTTTAGTAATGATACAACAGACAAAGGGCTTATTACAAAAATCTACAATATCCTTGTTTCCTGCAAGAAGAGAAAAACAGATAACCCTTTGAAGAAATGGGAAAAAGAAATGAAAAGAAGCTTCACTAGGGAAGAGGTCCACATGGCCAATGAACATATGAGAAAATGCTCCCTCTCATTAGCCATCAGAGAAATGCAGATCAAAACAACCATGAGATATCATCTAACACCCTTGAGGCTAGCCCGGATCAGAAAATCGGAGTGCAACAAATGTTGGAGGGGATGTGGCGAAATAGGGACACTTCTACATTGTTGGTGGTCATGTAGATATGTACAGCCACTATGGAAAGCAGTCTGGCGATACTTAAGGAAAATGGAAGTTGAGCTATCCTATGATCCAGCTATCCCACTATTGTGTATACACCCAGAAGAGGCAAGAAATAAACCACAGCCAGTGGTATGCACGCCAATATTTATTGCAGCACAATTCACAATTGCAAAGAGTTGGAAGCAACCTAAATTTCCATCAGTAGATGAATGGATCAACAAACTCTGGCACATACACACAATGGAATACTATGCCTCACTCAAAAGCTCAGACGAGCACGTGAAACACATCTCTGCATGGGAAGAGCTGGAGGAAATTATGCTAAGCGAAGTCAATCACAAAAGGAAAAGTACAGCATGGGCCCACTGAGGTAAGTAGAAACAGTATGGTGAGTATAAAAGAGAAGATTCCTATGTGCCATATTAGCTGGCCCAGGAGATAGGGTAAGGGGAGGAGGGAGGACCAAACCCAAGGAGATTCATGTTGGATGTAACACAGTAATGGTGGCAGGATGGGGGGGGGAGGGGAGTAAAAAGGGAGTTCAAAAGTGATAGAATAACTGAGGGAAGGGGACACTAATCCACCCAGGGAGGGAGTATGGGTCTTGTCTCCACAGAAACCGGAGTGGGTGAGCAGTTCCTACCACGAAACACCCAACCATGAAGACAATGTGGACACAGGAAAGGATGCAAGAAAAGAGAGCTATAGAGCCGGACACAACCCGAGTCAAATGGACTCCATCTCTAGTAGTGGGTGTGGCAGAGAACAGGGTGGGGGAGGGACAAGCATCCCACACCCACAAGGACAAAGAAAAGAAGAGAGGAAGAAGAAGAGAGCTGGTCAAAGCTCCACACCGACACATGATGCTCAGAGGAATGCATCCCTCTGGAGACCCATTGCACCACAGAACGGACTGGGCAAATGATTTCTGGGGGCATGAGAGAGGAGAAGAGAAGGGGGGGAGAACAAACACATGGACAGGTTGGGCGAGCAATAAGTGGTTAGAATCGATGGAAAGGAGGGTAGGGGAGATCTGGTTGGGATTAAGCAAGGACAATGAATATGAGAAAACAATGAAATACCAATGAAGGTGGAACATGATGGTGGGACAGGAGGGAGATGGAAGGAAATAGAGGAAAGACCTAGAAGACAAAGGGCACTTACAGAGATCTAAATATAGGTATGTCCGTACATAGATGCAACTATCTATTATAAGTTGGGAATAAAATTAAGAACATATCTATAGGCCAAATATTAGAGTAGCAGGTGGACCTTGGGCCCTCACCCTGGTACTCCCTCAATGCAAGAACGCTTTGTTCTATGAATCTGGCGTTCCTCGAGGCTCAATGGCCCAACATGATCACTGAAGTAAAATGGGTGCACAAACAAATGTGATGAAGAAAGCTGAAGGTGCCCAGCCATCAAAGGATATATCAAGTGCCTTGAAAGCCTGAAGATAAACATTAGACCATTTACCTGAGAAGAGACCACAGCCACACAGAAGAAGCACAACAGCCAGCATGGTCAGATGGTGGTGAAAGTGGTAAAAGGTCTAGGCAATAGACATCAAATGGGGCGGAAACAAAACATAACAAAACAAACATATATCACTGTGTGCACACATCCCCAATGTACCAATTGAGGACATGTAAGAGCATGAACAAGGGTGGTGAAGAAAGCAGAAGGGCCCAGCTATCAAAAGATAGAACATCCAGGGTCTTAAAGGCTTGAGCACAAACAAGCAGCCATCTAGCTCAGAAACAACAAAACCCACCATAAAAGAAGATCACTTACCTATGCGATCATGAGGTGCTGAAACAATCAGGTATCAAAGAACAAAAATCAAAATCAATGGACGAATTGACTCCCGATATCGCTGATAACAAGTGGATACAAAGGCAAACAAAGTAGAAGAAACGATGGTACCCAGCTAACAAATGATTGAATGCCTGAAATCTCAGACTTGAAGGTAATCAAGTCACCATTCAGCGCAGAAACAGCAAAGTCCACATGCAGGAAGCACACCAGCATGCGTGATCAAGAGGGGCTGAAGGGAGCAGATATCGAGCATCAAAGACCAAGAATCATATCATTACATAGGAGGAGGAGAGCAGGGTGGGGACCTAAGGCCCACTGGTGGGTAATTGGTCACCCCTTTACAGGGGAGTCACGGGGAGGAGACAGACCAGTCGGGGGGCAGCCAGGCAGTGATGATGCATACAAGTTTCCTATGGTTCCTGAAGCCTTCCTCCCTGTCCCTCAACCATCATGGTCCCAACTCTACCTTGTAAATCCAGATGGACTGGAGAAGTCACACTGGCATAGAGGGGAGCTGGAGATATGGGGAAACCAGGATGGATGGGCCCCTTCGGGCCAATGGTTAGATTGGAGATACTGGAAGGGTGGAGGGAAGGGGGTTAGAGAGACGGAACCAACAGCAAGGATATATACACAAGCTCTTATTTGAAAAACGGGCATCAAAGGAGTGGGGAGAGGTTGGGCAGTGTACGATATGACAAAACAATAACAATGTATAAAGTATTGAGGGTTGGAGGGGAGGAGAGACTAGGGGAGGAGGGGAAGGAATGGATAAGCCATTACTAGGGGCTAAAGGGAAAAAGGTGGATGATTGGAGATTGGAGAACAATAATGGAAGTGGACATGTGAGGGTGCTTGACGAATATGCTTATTTATATATTGTGAAAAACGATGTATGAGCCCCTAATAAAATGATTGAAAAATTAAAAAAAAAATTACAGCCTTGGAAGTCATATGGGGCAGTTGTACTCTGTTCTTTATGGTTTCTACTGGTTAAAAATGACCATACAGTACACACACACACACACACACACACACACACACACACAAAATAGCAGGTGCATTCAGTATGCAGAGAAGTGAACACATCAGCTAATAGTGAATATACCATAAGAAAACTTCACTTACTACTTTTGTAGCATGTGTATTTAACCAAAATTTTAGCCTCATAATTTTTTATAAAGAGAAAATAAGATATTTATCTTAATCCATAATTAGAGGAAATATACGTGTGTATGTGTGTGAATATATATACACACACACACATATATATTATACTTCCAGAAGTGTGAAAACTTCATATTAGATTTCCAGTCCATACATGCAATGGTATATGTGGAAGTTATATAAACATTTGTCAATTTGAGGATTAAGAGTGTAGTGTTGGAGTCTATCCTGTCTATCAGAACACTGCCAATGAGGCCTCTGGAGGGTATGCCTATCCCCTGAGGATTCTGGGAAGACTCTAGAATTAACACCTTGAAAATGGAACACAGTCTCTCCTTCTGTTGACTCCATTAGAGACATTGCAGCAGAAAAGACACATGGAACTTGTGTTCATCCAGGTAGACGAAAGAAACAAATTCATAAACACATATGTTTATATGCAAGAGGAATGGAACAAGGAGAAAGCATCACAACCCAGTCCAGTCTAAGGTCATAAGTTCCATATTAACCCATCTGTCAACTACCAGTCTACAAAGTCTTCAGATTCATGAAGCATATGTAACAACGCAGGGCAATCACAGGCCAGTGGGTGCATAGTCTTGTGTATCCAGTGGTGATAGAAGTATCTCAGAGCCGGTAGGGCATTTCTGACTTCAGAGGTCTGGTTCCATCAGGGTAAGCCCATGTGACTTCTCCTCCAGCTTCTCCAGTTTCCAGGACTCGGGATCTATCAGCATGCTGCCACATTGTCTTGTCAGTAGACCATCTCCAAGAAACTGAGTTGCGAGTCTCTCATCTCCAAGGAGAAAATTACATGAGATTTCCCAGAATCCTTAGGGGAAAACCATGCCCACACAGATGCTTCATTGCTATCTCCAAATTGACAGGCTAGGCACCACCACTAGGCTCCCAATTCTGAAATTGACACGATTACTTGACTACCACAGACCTACTCTAGTGCCCAGAGCTGGAGAAGCTACATAGACCTACCCTGATTCAAGCAGACCTCTGAAACCAGAGACGCCGTGTAGAGAACCCTGGTAGCACTCAGATGCTTACAGCACCACCAGTACCGAAGAATTTCTGCCTATGGCCTATGATAAACCTGCATTCAGCATCATTGCATGGCTTTTGTGAGTCTAATGAGGACTTCATAGATTGGTGTCAAAATATGGGTGTCAAAAATGGGTTAATATCGAGATTTATGGGCTTGCACTGGACTGGGTTGGGATGCTTTCTTAATATACAATTACCCAATTACTCTTTCTTATGCACATATAAGTGCCTATGAATTTGTTTCTCTGCTCTATCCAAACTAAGGGTATATTTCTAGAGATGTAGTCAATTTTATTTCAGTATATTCTGTCTGATGAGGCCCAAGTGTATAAAATAGCTGTATATTTTGTTGTAAACATATTTGTAATAAATAAATTTATCAAACTTAAACAACAAATTCATTGCCATTGCATCTATTCCAACCTGTAGGACCATATAGGACAGGGTAGAAAGCCTTATCTCTCTTCCATGGAGCAGCTGGTGGTTTTGAACTTCTGATCTTGGGTTAGCAGCCCAAGTCACAAGCACTGTATCACCAGAGATCTTTCTATGAATAAATTCATAATTTTTAAAATTCTATCATGTGATATACAGTTTTGTTACTCTCACCAAAGCCATATTTCACAACCAACAGCCTTCCTTTTCATTTTCAACATTCTCATCCTATTCACTGGTTGGTATCAGTGTATCTGGATTGCATGTTTGAATAAGATGTACTAACAAAACTGCACAATGAGCAAAAACACAATTTCAATTGTAGGTATAAATTCTGGAAAAATATTGTAAAGTATATATAATTTTACAATATTCTATAAGTTTTTCTATCTTGAACTTTGCATCATGCTAAAAAAATGATAATCGCATGCTTTTTGTTAAATTTTCTTTTGTATACATATTGCATTTTGTAAAATTTGAGTCAAATTTTAATGTTTTAATTAGATAAAAATTCAGGAATTTGAAAAGTTATTTGTCTCAACCTTAGTAAAATTTCACACCTTTCCAAATGTATGTTACATTACTGAAGAAAATGTGGAGAGATTTAGGAACTCAATGTTTAAGTTCAATATATCTCCATGTGATGTTTTTCACACTTAAAATATTACTTCAATAATAAACACATTTTATTACAAGCCATGAAAATTGACATAAACACAAATTTGTATGATATCAAGTATATGCCAAGCTCTATGCAAGATATTATTGATACACATATAAATAAAGAAAAAAATTGAAAGCTAAAGAGAATTGGATGCCTGAGTAGAAACAAAAAAAGAGCATCTTTACTGAAAGTTTTTGCTTCTAAGGAGCATAAAAATATTATGTATTTATGGTTTTATTAGTATAATTCCTGTTACATTTCTAAATGCAGAAATAACTTTAAAAATAATTAAAAATTAAACACATAAAACCTATACCAGTAGAATGTAAAAAGGGACTTTAAAACTTTCATGGAAATATTTCATTATCATTTAATTCAATTTTTTACATGAAATTTTTGAGCTCCCAAATTAGTGTGAATTAATACTGGATGCTCAGTACTGATATAAGATCTATCTGTATAAGTGATTTCAATGTTTTTATTGTATTAACCTGGTACTGACCTGCTCAAAGACACACAGCTAAGAAAAAATGAATCCTTTTCATAATCAGTCATTCACTCAGAGTCACTTATCTAAGGGTGGTGATAGTATTCATTAAATAAAAATCCAATTATTATATAATTAATAATTTCATCTTTGTGGTTATAATTATTTACACAAGATTATTTTCAAGATGATATAAAAAAATTCTATTGCAAAAAGTGGCACTTCCTTATAGAAAAAAGTTAGTCTTTCTTACTCTTACTGGAGGGAGAGATGAAAGAACAATCCAGATGTTTTGGGTCCTGTGTTAGCAGGAATGTTTGACCATACTAGTTATAAATTTAATACACTGCTATGGAATTGATGCTCACTCTTAACAACCCAGTAAGACAGATTAGCACTGCTGTAGGCCATCTCTGCAGGGTGGGAAAGTCTTATCTGGCTCTCACAGAGCGCCCAGTGGTTCCCAACTGGTGACCTGGAGGTAGGCAGGACAATAAGCAACGCACTACATGACAGATAAATGAGGACACCTTGCTTTAAAGAAGGGACTCAGTTTGTGGTTAGGGAACAGAGATAGGAGTTAATTAAAAGCACACATTTTAACTAGTCTCTAATTAACTGGATTAGCATCTGGGACCAAATTATAACTATAGAGGAAATCAAGAAAGTGAACTAGTAACTAGAGGAGACCATGCATCATCCAAAATTGGCGATTCTCAATGAAAGATCTCTACCCCAATAAATTCAATAATGAAGAATTGAGTGGAGCGCCATGTTTAAGAGCAACAGCAAGTCTCAGATTCAAGCCACAAATGATGATTAAACTATAAAATAAAAAATTAGCAAAGAACATTTGATATTGAAACATGTAGCTTTATTCATTAAGAGCTTACAGGGTTCTCAGAATTATGTGTGCATGTGTTTGTAAATTTACAAGAATTGTTAGAAAATCATTTGCTGTTCTTGTTGCTAGCTGCAGTGCAGTCATATTCAACTCATTGCAACTCAATTAACAACAAAACATCACACTGCCTGGTTCTATATGATCCTCATGATTGTTATGTTTGAGTCTATAATTACAGCCACTATAGAAAACCATGTTATAGGATCATTCCCTTTTTCACTGACCCTTCTTCTGTACCAGATGTCTTGGTTGAGTTTCTTAGAGAAGGAGGTCATCAAAGTCTAAATAAATAGAGATTTATATATAGGAAATTGCTCTCAGAGTTGTAATCAATGCAATCAAAGTTCACATACAAGGGTGAGTTGTTAGGCTGGAGGCATTTCTTACCTCTAAAACTTTCAGTGCTGATGAACTCTAAATTTGCGGGAGTATAACAGAGATAAGGGATGGACAATCAGTTGACCGGGTTCCTATCTGTGGATGCAAATGAATCCCAGGTTCCCTGGTAAGATGGCAGGCTGTTGGTGACTTTCAAGATCAACAAACAATATGGCAGATTGTTGATGCCAAGTCCAAAGAAACAGAGATTGATGAGCCAGATGCAAAATCCAGATGCTACAAGAAGCAAGTAAAAAGGAATTTTTTTTTTTTTTTTTTTTTTTTAGGCATCACTGCCCTCAGGTGGTGGGAGTAGGAGGCCCAGCCTTTGCTCCTGGGAGCCGGAATTGAACCTCCATCCCAGTGGGCCGCAGTCCCGCGCACAACCACTACGCCACAGGGGCTCAGCTCAAAAAGGAATTTTTTGTTAACGAGTTTGTTTGTTTTTTATAGAATTTGCTTATACTGGAGTCAGGCCTCAGCTCCAAGAATATTTCACCAGGTGATAGTACTAGAATTTAGCTGTTCAAACCCTGAGAATCAGAGTCCAGCCAATTTGACACTAAATCTTACATACCAATCTTGGTGTGTTCTGTTTCTAATCTAAAAACATGTCCACACTCCTTAAATACCAAAAAACCCAGGTGTGAAACTATTGGTAGGAATGTAGTAAGAAACCCATAGAAACTCTATCCTATAGGCTCTTTATGAGTTAAAGTACAATGGGGGTACTTATCCCACAAAACAGATTAAAGCTCTGTGCAGTTTCCCACTATGTGACCATCAAGCTCTGAGTAAGTACACCCAGTAGTGTTGTCTAGGAAGGTCACAGTGATTTTTTTTTTCCATAAAAGCAATTTCACTCCAATCTCAAGTTTTGTGATGGCCAATTTAAGAGAAAGCATGCAGCTGTGACATTTTGTTTCCTGCTCAGTAAAAATGCCACAGAAATGGTTGTGAGGTTGAACACACCTTTCAAAGACAGTGGGGAACTCTAGTGTATGAGTGGTTTTCTTTTGTTCAAAAATGGTGAAATGTTGATTGATGACAAACTTCCTTCTGGATGTCAGTCAACTTCCCAAGCAGATAAAATTGTTGAAAAATCTGTGCACTCATGCTCAAAACCAAAGTTGAGCCATTGAAGAGATGGGGAAGTTATCTGGACTAACTTGGAGCTCAGTTTAGTGAATTTTAATGGAAAATTAGGGAATGAGAAGGGTCACTGCAAAATACATGTATTGGGTTCTGACTGACCAGAACAAAGAGCACCAGCTGGAGATATGACATACCTTGAAAAAAGGCCTCCAAAGTGAACCAGATGTTGTTTTCATAGGTCATTACTGGTAATGAGATATGGTACTATTCTTAACACTCCTAAAGCACACATAAATCAAACGAGTGGAAGACACTATAGTCACCTCACCCCACCCCCCTCCAAAAGATCTTGCCAAGTGAAATAAAACATCAAGATGATGATCATTTTTATTTGCTTGCTTTTTGTGTTTGAGGGATAGTGGATTTGGAGTTCAATCCATCATGTTAAACTGTTATACATCAAGCTTTCCATTTAGAGGTTCTGAAAAGACTGCATGGCTGTGTGTAACACAAAAGACCTGATTTGTGGAAGAAGGGGATTGGTTTTGCCACCTTACAATGCACCTGCTCACACAGCCATCTCCGTGCACGAGTTTTTGGCAAAAAGAAAGCATATCTCTCTTGCCCCACACACCTTATTCACCTGACCACACTCGGTGTGACTTCTTTTGGTTTCTGAAAATGAAGAGGGACATGAAAGGACAGCAGTTTGATGACATAGAAGAGATGAAGTATAAAACGAGGGAGATATTGTCAGCCACCCAAATAGATGAGTTCAAAAAAGCTTTCCAAGATGGAATCACAACTTTGACAAATGTATTAAGTGTAATGGAGAGGACTTTGAAGGGGATATGGTTGCTTGATTAAGAAATATTAGATATATAGCATTGGAAATAAATTCTGGTTTATTTTGGGTATTCCCTCATATACTTGACAGCAAGTATGTAATATTCGTAAATAGTCTCTATAGAAATGAGCTTGGTCTCGTTTTCATGGAGGAAGTTCAAGAGCTTAATAAGTGATGGATGAGAGGAATATTAAGGAGCAAGGAGAAAGAAAAGTTATTTTTAATGACATTCTTTTGGAAAAAATGGAGCATGAGCATGAACTCACATAGGTATATTACTCAGTGCAAAGGTAAGACAGGTTATTTAAATGTTTGCCTGATTGTTTCTAGTGATTTTTCTAGGTTGAGGGTTTTAAATTACCCATTAGCTATTTCTAAATTACCTTGGGTAATATTGGACAGTGAAAATTGTGGGAGTAAGTATAACATGAAGAGGAATTACTGTTCTCTATAAAGTCAGATACCTCCTAATTCTTCAACAACTCTAGAAGGGAGATAGAATCTGCTTAAGCACCTCAAAAGACGCAAAGGAAATTTCAAATTATATTTTCATCTACAAAAACATTTGTTTGTTTTTTTCAGGATGCAGTTTTTCGGTGTTGCAGTAATAATTTGATCAATAACAAAGGTTTCTTTAAAAGTTCATATATGATGATGATGGTGTCAGGTACCATCAAGTCCATTTGAGCTCAAAACTACAGAACATCATGTTCTGCACCACGTGTTTCTGCACCATCCTCAGGAGTCTTCATATTTTGAAATTCATTGCTGTAGTATTTGTGTTCATCCATCTCATTGGTGGGTTTCCTCCATTTATGGACCCTATACTTTTTCATGCATGATGCTCCTCTCCAGGTCCTGGTCCCTCCTACTACAATGTCCAAAGTCAGTGAGACAAAGTTGGACTATCCCCACTTTTAAAGTGGTTTCTGGCTGTGTCTCTCCAGAAATAGATCTTTCTTGAAAACCAATCTTCAGATTAGAAGAGGATCTCTAATTGATATAATCATTTATACCCATATTTGTGTCATTAAATGTAGAGAGGGTTTCAATATGTTTCACTCAAAATTTTGTATCCTGCTAGCCAATGAGTAAACAGAAATAGGTTTGTGGACCTATTGGGGATCTTTTAGAGACACATATTATCTGTTTGCTTTCACAGAAAAAGCAAGAAAAAGAAATAATTTGAAAAACAAAAAATAGCTTATTGCTATTGATAAGTAAATAACTACTCTAGGATCATTGTTACTCAGATAAACCAAATTAGTTTACAAATAGTTCTCCTACTCAGCAAATATTCCTAGGTGATTTCTACAATATTGTAAACATTTCCTTACAAAAAATATCCTAAATGATGCTACAATATCTTGTGATCTATTGTCACTCCAACTCTGTCTTTTTTCCTTTTAGAACCTTTACAATGGGATGCAATTGTGTTGCTTTCTAAATAAAACATTTTTAAGAAACATTTTTAGACAGCTTTAATTCACCTACAGCTTAAATAATATATGTATTTACTACCAATATCCCCAAAGTTGTTGAAACATTTTCCTTGATAAGCAGATTTTTAATCAAAGAAATAAGGCATGGTTAACCCGGGCTGTGTTTTAAATGAGTCCTATTAACAGTGTGCAGCACCTCATCGCACTCCACCAAGTGTGACACCATAGATTTGAACGGATGCTTGCTGAGATTACAGCTAGAGAGGGGCTTAATCCAATTAGCAAACCCATCCTCATGTGAAAAGGGAAAAAGTGCTGATATTTGATTTGCCATTAGTGATTTTTTCCCCCTGTGTTCTCTAATTATGTCCCTCCACCACTACTAAAACCTAACACTAGCT
This sequence comes from Nesogale talazaci, assembly GCA_004026705.1. Taxonomy (NCBI): domain Eukaryota; kingdom Metazoa; phylum Chordata; class Mammalia; order Afrosoricida; family Tenrecidae; genus Nesogale; species Nesogale talazaci. Next base: position 258,983 of record PVJH01000715.1, on the reverse strand, counting down.
AAAAAATACTTTTGATATGTATGTGCATAGTGAATCTCTGGCTTCTGATGGTAAAGCTCTAGCCTCATAAGAACCTATGGTCCATATAAGAAGGCATCCAGGTTTGTATGAGAAAAATGAAATTAAGCAATAGTGATATTTCTACATGTATTTGGAAGGTAGGAATTACCTAAATAATTTTCTTATTAGAATTTCTCACAAAATTCTCATGTTCTATAGTAAGGTCTTAAGTATCACTCCATTTTGTGCCCATGGGATACTGTTTACATGATTCGCTATACTTGCACAGTCGTTTTTGTAAGTGTTCTATACCAATATATTTTTTACATGCTGTAATTTCACTTTCCTTTTTTCCTATTAAATGTATTTAATGTTAAATCTTTGTTATGGTGCCTGCTGACATGAAGCTTAGGATCCAGAAGAATCTACCTCCCATGGTGGTTTTAGAGTAGCCCTCTCTCTCCTGATAGAATTTGTCAAGCCTCTTCGCAGGATCTGGTCCCAATGCAGTAAGTATATGATTCTGTTCACACCAGCCTTGAGAGATCTCTCAGCCAGGTGAGGCTGGCCTGATGCAATCATTTCAGATTGCTGACTCACTGGCCTCTACATTATGGCCATGTGAGTCTCTCACCAATAGAGTTGTCAAACTATGGCTGTGAGAGCTATGGAGAGAGTGGTCAGGCCTGCCTTGCCTGAATGAAATTATTCTGCTTGGTTACAAGTTAGCCCTTTGGGATTAAGACAATGTGAACATGTGCCACCAGCAGGATTCACATACACATTGGTAGTATCTACAACATCCTGAAGGACCAGCTGGTACGTGGACTGGGGTTGTTTGATTTGATTACCCAGTACCATGGACTTGAACACAGATAAGGTACAAAGAACTTTCGGGCGATTGTTCCAAAACCAACACACACTTTTGAAAGCTTATTTTCTGATAACCTGGGTACTAGCAAACTGGATCCATGATTTACTGATCATAACTTAGTCTTTAATTATACAAACATGATCAAAACGAATAATTTCAAGCTATCAAATGACTATGAAAGATTTCATTTCATTTCTGAAAATGTAACAAGATGCACATAGTACATTCGTGAGTGCACTATGTCAAAAATTTAATATAACTTCATCATTTCTACTTGCTATTTGTATATGCTCTTATTTACACGAGCATGTTACTTGAAAAAATACCATAACTGGTGTAAAGGACAAAAGAAAAAATTCTAAAAAAAAAATCACACAAAGAATTCAGAAGTAACTTGGAGTGTTCTAAGTTTTATTTGAATTTACATTTTAGTGTGTGGTTGTAGAATATTTGCACTGTAATTTGCTTTTAATGAGATTACATGAGTGATTTTTCTATAGGATAAGGTATGCATGTAATATAATAATTAACATTATGCCATATTTCTAGAGCAAGATAAAAGTAATAAAAAATAAATTGAAATTTGGATATATGGTTCAGTTCCTCAGATCACACTATGTGTGATGTGTTTCAAAACTATTAGCAGCTCAAGACATTAAATGCAAATACTTTGCATTTAATAAGAAATGTTACTTTTTTAGCCTATTTCTCTGAGTGGTCTTCACACTGCATTATAAGAAATCTATGATATGAATTTAATGTCTAATAAATGTTTGGGAGCTCCAGAAAAATAAGCATGGAGATTATGGCATTACTTTTTGTTCTTCTGTAATCTCCCTTCCACTTGCTATATTCTAGGGAAGAGGAATAAAAGCTATGATATATCTATCTCATCATTTACATTCACATTTTCACTCGAAGTAGCTGTGTGCATTTAAGACATACTATTTTTTAGAATGTTAATGTTTTCCTGAATGTAGAAATTGTAAATTCTTTCAAGGATATCTATTCTGTTTTCTTTATAATGCAGTATTGGATTCCAAAAAATGAAGCCAAATGGGGAGATAAGTTAAAATTAGAGGAGATGTTAGACATATGCCTGCTTACACAGGTATATTTGAGGGTAAGTGAAAAAGTACTGTCCACACCCTGGCTTAATTCTTACCCTTATGACGTGATCACTAAAGAGGTAAGTACTATAGCAAGCTAGCTTCAAAAACTCAGATGGTTCCAATTATGAGAACGAATAACGTGTGGTTTCTTGTGGCTTGTCTGAAAACAGTCCACAGTGAAGTAGTTCACTACTCCATAAGTACAAAGAGTTTATATATAATAAAATCCCAAATCAGAGGGAGTATTAGAACTTAAACTCTGAGCACTTGATTTTCTACGGGTTATGAATGACACCTAAAGCTTAAACTCTATTTTCTGAGCCTGAATTAAGCCTCTATTAAATCCCTTGGGACCATTGGAAAGGGATGTGAATAGTCTTGCCTTCAAACAGAGTTCATGGGAAAATAGATCCATGCAGCTGCAGTTACATTGAAATTTACTATATTATCAGTTGTTTTCCCTGTTAACCCATTTTTAATGAGTTCTAGTTTCTATTATCTTCTCCTTTCTCTTGAATGTTTCTGTATTTTACTTTTTTATCGATGTTGGGATTGATGGTATGATTGTTTATATGAAACCCCAAACAGGTAACTAGATTAATATTTTCTTAGGGTTATGGCAGGAAGCTTAAGGGGTAGTGGGTCGCTAATAATAATGGATACAAGAATGTAGCAAATGATCTACAAATGATTGCGGTGATAACCGTACAACTCTTTATTTTGGACCTATGCATTGAGTACATTTAATAAAAAAGTAAGTAATAGCACAAGTAATCAGGCATATATATATATATACACACACACACACACACACACAGTAAAAGCGTTTTGTTTTACAATATTTTACATTGTTTTAAAAGGCTGGCCTATTAAAATCATAAGTGCTCAATTTCCAGAATGTATATTTCAGTACATCACTTTTAATAAAATTAGGCACAGTATTTCACAGGAAAAATTAGAATAGTATGCTAATTATCAAAATCCTGGGCCTTTATTCAAAAAAATAAAACACTGAATGTTCTACAAATTTTTCCCACAATGTTTCGGCTTTCTTTTTATTATATGACTTGTGTGGTCCATAAATTATAAGTCAGCAATATGCTAAAAGTATTGTCATAAAATTGCATGTCTATTAATGAAAATATCATAATGTGAGGCCAATGTTTTTCAACATATTCTCAATATATCCACAAACTTTTGAAGAAAGAGCATTTCCATCTCTCTAGCTCTTTCTGAAATGGTTTGAGTACTTTTAGATTTTTATTATGTGGAAACAGCAGTTTTGATTTCCTCGAGGGATGTCCCTTTCAAGTACTTTTTTAAAAAAAATTGAGACAAGCATAAACGGACAAGATCAGTGTTGTAGATCTCATGGGGTAAACTTTCACAATAAAATTCTCATCAGAAGTTGAGCCCTGGTTGCACAGTGGTTGTGTGCGGGACTGCGGCCAACAAGGTTGATGGTTCAAATCCAGCAGCAGCTCTCCAGGAGTAAGGATGGGTTTCCTACTACCACCAGGGCTGTGATGCCACACACAAAAAAAATTCTCATCAGAAATGCCTTATTACCCTCCATGTATAAGTAGGTCCCTTGATATGGAGTAATTTCTTCTTTTTTGCGAGGGGGGATTAATTTTTTCTTTGGCACATTTTTCTTTTTCTTCTCCCCAATAATGCAGCTTCCCATTTAAAAAATCTCCACAATAAGCTAAAGTGATTAATAGCCAAGTGTCCTTTGAGAAGATTAAACAAGAATACCTAAGGATCTGTTGCCTGATCTTCTGAGCTGGCCTCTCTGCCTTGACATTAATTACCCCAGCAGACTCTCTCAGAAACCACTATTTGGATTAGATACATGTATCTATGTGTGTCTAAGGCACCCAAAGGTGACTAACACACAAGAATACCTGGGGAAACTTATTTGCAGCCATATACTTATCTCAGAGACATATTGTAAAACTTTGTGTGAAATACATCAGTGCATGAGTGATTTTTGAATGCTCACCATCAATTTTTGACTCACCATCAATTTAGTGCATAGGTTGAAAACATTGCTTCTTTTTTTTTTTTTTTTGGCATCATTGCTCTTTGGTGGTCGTGGGAGCTACCCAGTCTTGCTCCTGAGAGCTGCCGCTGGGTTTGAACCGCCAAGCCAGCAGGTCACAGTCCTGCACTCAACCAACACATTCCTTTGTAATTATAGTCTCACCCCTGCATCCAAATGAGGTTATTTCTACATTCTTTATTGCTTTATAGCTGATATCTCAATATTTCACCAGTTTTGTATTATACCAATATATTTGCTTTGTAATACTTGTTTTTCATGGGTTAATTATGTGTCAACTGTTTATTTAACCTCTGAAGAGTTTCAGTCAATAATAATATGTGGATAATCCCTATTTTGCTCCAAAATAGAGCCAAAATGGAGAACAATTGAATATAAATCAAATAACTTGCCTTTACTTCTATCTCAAGCTGAACAGAGATGGATATTGTGGATTCAATTTGGAAACAGGAATGACCTTTTCCTTTTCTTCTTTTTTTATTGATTAGAAAAGCTGGATCATTCTCTTCAGCCAAGAGAAAGCATTGGATTTCCCTATGTATAAAATAATGTAATCTAAAAATCAAGATACTTTTACTCTTTCTTTCCAATTTTAGATGTCTTTTATTTTTTCCCCATTGCATTATTGCCCTAGTTAGGGCTTCCATAGGAGCCTGAGTGGCACAGTGGTAAAGCCTTGGGCTGCAATTCCCAAGGTTGGCAGTTCAGACTGTCAGCAGCTCCAGGGGAGAAACGCTGGCCTTTCTAGTACCATCCACAGTGACAGTCTCAGAAACCCAGAGGAATTTGCCGAGTCAGCCATCTGCCCATGGCAGTCAGCAATCCATCCATGATCCGGAGTTGGATTTGAAGGACTTCCACACATCGGTGATTAGAAGCAGTGGTAGAAGATATTCTTGCCTAGTTTTCATTCAGAACGGTAGTATTTTCAGAGACTCTTCTTTGAGAATAATGTTGTCTGGTGGTTAAAGTATATGTCCCTAATTATGTTGAGGCATTTCTCTTCCATTCTTATTGTGGAAAAGTTTTTTTTTTTCTTTTGAGTCAGGAATATATATTTGATTCTGTCAAAAGTATTTTGCCAGTGATTGACAAAAGCATGAGCTTTTTTCTTTATTTATCTATTGCATTGCATTAATTGTTTTTTAATGGTAATCATCCTTACATACCTAGTATGAACCTCACTTTGTCATTAAAATAATATTTTAAATTATATATGTGATTATAATAGCAAAGTGGCATTTATATAAATACATACATATATGACAGGTTGAATTGTGATGAATGAGATTTATTGAGTATTTTAAATGTACTAATGATGCTGTCTCTTTCCAAATTTACTGTTAAGGGATGTGGTTGCTTCACAAATATATTTGGGAAATATATCATATTTCATCATGATATATATATATGTGTGTGTGTATATTATATATACATATATTCTTGACTATTTTGCATGTATTGGAAGCAGCTTTTCTCTGAATATTTGGTGTAATTCTTGAGTATAGTTTCATAGCCTGGATCTTTCTATGTTGAGAGATTCTTTTTCCAACTTGTTAGCTTGTTAACAGTTTTTTATTTTGTCCTAATCCTGTTTGAATCTACTATCTAATTTTTTGCTTCTTTTAGAAAGTTATTTGCTTTTACATTTTTGCCCTTTTCCTTTAGATTTTCAAATCTGATATGAATTTTTTTAATAAATTCACTCAGGATACTTCTTATGCTGTATCCCAAAGTTTTGGTATATTGTGCTTCGCCCTAGGTTTTATTTTGTTTCATAATTTATTGCTTCTATCGCTCAGAATTTTAGGATAAATATTATTCTGTTTGACACTTCTTATCCTAATTCTTTCTAAGTTTTACTTCTTTTTTTAATACTGATGTGATTTCAGAAGTTTCTTTGTATTCTTTCAATGAATTTTAATTCCTGGAGCCTTCTTTATTGAGCTATCCTCTGGTCTATCCTGCAGAATGAGCCATATGCACTCAAGATGGGTATACCGTGTACTTGTGGGTGGAGCAAACCATTCTGTCCACGACTGTGAGTTCAATGTGCTGGGCTGTAGAGGTCTTCTGTATCTGTGATGTGTTTCCTTCTAGTTGCTTTCTTCAAAAGGGCTCTGGTAAAGTATTCTATTTTTAAGGAGTGATCCATTTTTTTCAATTATGTTAGAGTTTGCTTTCTGTATTTGGAGGTCCTTTAATTGAGTGCAAAGATATTTATCATGGTTACTTCCTCTTATGGAATTGATCCTTTAGTCATTATATAGCTCCCTTACTTATGCCCAGGGCTGATTCTTTCCTTGGCATATCTTTTCTCAGAAGATAATATTGCCACTCCTGATATTTTGTTATTGTCAATATGTTGATATATTTCCCATTCTTTGATTTTGATTTATTTTTATTTTTGTACCAACAGTGTGCCTATTGCTAGCAGAATATATACATTTTTTTATCCATTCTGACACTCTCTCTTGTTTGATATGTTTAGTCCCTTTTTATTAGTTGGGATTAATTGTATATGCATGAATTTATTTCTGTAGTTCTTTTGGTGTTTTTACTGTGATGCTTATAATTACTTTGTTTGGGAATATTCTTTACACTGAGTTCCTTCTGCCATCACATTTTATTTTCATTTTATTATTAATGTTGTTTTTGCTCTATCATGTCATTTTCTTCTTTTAGCTAGATTTATTAACTTTTTTATGGTTACTCTATAGTTTCCAGTTTGCTTCCCCATGTTTAAAGCAGGGAGCCCTGGGGGCATATTGGTTCTGTTTGGACTATGACCTGTGTGCTTGCATTTGAAACCAGCAGCAGCTCTGCAGGAGAAAGACTGGGCTTTCCACGTCTATAATCAGTTACAATCTTGGTAGATTGACCAGTGGCAGCCGTTTTTTTTTTTCAGTTTAAACTAGGTTGTTCTATCTTAATATCTTCATAACTTACTCTCCATCTGGAAATACTGTAACTATACAGTTCATTCCCGCTCTTGCCATTGTTTACAGATTGACGTTGCTGGTTCTGTGTTCCCCACATTTTAAGAAATAAAGTTAGACCAAATAAAGACATATGCTTCTAGAAACGGGATCATAATGGTGTTGACCTGGCTCCTAAACAAAGGTCTGCAAGTTGAAGGCACCGGGTGTTCCCTGAAAGACAAATGAGGCTCTCTGCTCCTGAACAGACTGAGAGCCTCAGAAATACACAGGTGAGGTTCACACTGTTCTCCATGGTTGCCGGAGAGCGTTCACTGTCCCACAAAGACTTATGATCTTCCTCTTTGATAGCACAGCTTTCCTGGGATGCACCTTCTCAAAGATCTCTTGTGCTAATGATTCTTGTATCTTGGGACAAGTAGATGAGTAATAGCACCCTTGACTTTAAAAAGAATAAACAAGAGGGGAAGGATACAAAGAGATGAGTCTGTGAATCAGCTCACATGGGTGACAACGAGTCAATTCCAAATCACAGGGACCATACAGAGCTGCCTCTCGGGTTTCTGAGACTTTCCTTGTTGCCAGGAGGGAGTCGAACCCCTCACTTTTCTCCCATTGAGAGGCAGAAAATTTTGAACTGACAACCTGTGTTTAGCAGCCCAATTGGCGACTCATGATGTACCCAGAACTGTCAATAACAAACATGCAATTGCTCATAAAGTTTTTGAGTTTTCCTGCCTAGAATCAAAACTGGCATATGCACACAGCCTGAAGCATAGTCCCTAGTCTACTGTTACAAAGTATAATTAGGTCATGGCTGCCTTCTTTCCCTGTTTTTAGGTCTAACATTAGAGGTCAGTCACCCAAGAAATCATTGGCCCTGAATTGTACTTATCATACAATATTGTGGTTCAAATCAAGTCATCAAACTATTTTGCTTTACATTAGATATATGACCACCATCAAAATGCATCACTTACATAGGTAAATCTTTCTTCTAAAAAGACACAAGTACTTGTAAATTTTATGTAAGGATTCAATGAGCAAATATTGAAAATTTAAACCATAGAAAGAACTTTAAAGTGACAAAATAGAAAATATTATTTGTGGCAGTCATGTGCTTATGTCAATTTCATGATTGGTCAATTTCATGATTGAGATGTAGGGGTGGAGTCTAGCCTGTGAATCTGGAGATAGCCATTGAGTAGCCAATGAGGCCTCTGTGTGGGCATGGCTTTCTCCTGAGACTTCTGGGAAATCTCACGATATTTCCCTCGTGAAGATGAGAAGCAATCTCCCCAGTGGTTGGGAGTTAGTCTCAGAGACGATGAATCATGGATAAGACAAGATGGCAGCATCTGAGGAGCCAGAGAAGCCACATGGCTTGGCCCTGATGGAGCCAGACTGCTGAAGCTGGAAAGGCCATGTGGGGACCCCTGCCAGTGATGAGTTGCTTCTGCCACCACTGGATGATGTTGATGGACCTGGAGCCCTGGAAGCGAGGAGCCATGGGGAAACCCCTGCCAGTGCGGGAATTCTGCACCTACTGACCTGTGACTTTGTGAGTCGGAAAGAGACATTATAGACTGGTATCAGGCATATGGGCTAATATCGGACTCATGACTTTGAACTGGACTTAGTTGAGATGTTTCTTAGTGCTCCATTCCTTTTGTATGTAAACCCTTTCCTTATATCCATATGCGTGTCTGTAAATTTGTTCCTCTAGTCTAGCTGGACTAACACAATATTGTATTAATGTTTAATATTTTGAACACAAACACACAGACACCATCATACTTAAACTCACTAGAAAGCTACATTGTACATGTCCAGGGGGAAATGGTTAATGGTTTGCAAAATGTCAGGTTAGAACTATTATACTTTATTGCAATGCCTAACAGATTTTCTCTTCATAAAAATAATGCTACCACACTCCTAACTGTCTTATTTGATTTATAATTAATATCCCAATACCATATTCTTATAAAAGTAAGTACGTTTTTTTAAAAAAAATTATTTCTGACCCATTTAAAGAAAACACATATAAGCTAAAATATTTCCTCTCTGTCTATTTGAAGAGTATTGTGAAATATTCCTAAATAAAATTTCATTGGTTTTTTATTAAAAGACTAGCAAAAGAAGGAGTGACATTTTAAATTATGTTATATTTTTCTCTTTTGGCTAGTATCAGTTACTAGTCCTAATTCAAGCTAAGAATTCATTTGTAAAGCTAAATTTTTAAATATTGTACCCATTATGGCTTAAGCAATTATCTGTTTGTAATATAGGAAGTATAATATATGGGGTTTGCATTTAGATATTATATCATTAGTGAATATTGTTGTTTTGTTGTGCTAAATATACAGATGAATAAACATTTTGACATTCTCCACATGTACAATTCAGTGACATTAACTATATTCTACATATTGTGATATAATTTTTAAACTCACTTTCTTGTTTTCTATTTTCTAAATGTCCATTGAAAGTATTACTCCTGTTCTCAAAATATACCAGAATTTACTTAAATATGTTGATATAATTCAAATGTAGTATCAAAAGTTATTTCACCATATATTTAACTTTCTCAATACCAGACAGAGCTTTTATTTGGCAATTTTGCCAATACATGGTTTATATGTAGCAAATTTCCAGGGATGAGGTTTAAAATTATTTTTAGGTGTTACTTGCTTTGCCCAGAAAGAGTTCTAAGCAATATATAAAATTGGCACAATGTCTCATGTCAAATTAGTCTACATTCCAAATGTGGACATAAATGATCCACACATAGCTAATACCCCTAAAGTGATTTACGTAAGTGGTAGTGTTCACTGGGAACATTTTGATACTTCTCTGTCTGGCAATCAGAGGTAGCAGATTTCAAATCTGCTTGCTCTTAGGAATAACAGTCTTAATGATTTTGAACCTGGCTGAATTTGCTAAAGGGACTCAATAAACAGACTATTGAAAGTGTTTTTTATAAAGATCCTAAAAGGGCATAATTCCAAGACAAATAAACAACGGTCAAACAAATTCCCAGACAGGTGTTGTCTAAAATCTATTAAGGGAAATAGGACTGATAAAGAGACCAGGAGAACATTCAATAGCAAATATTGTCCCTGTTGACTCAATTTCAAAGGCTGGATGGCAGTGGAAGAAGGTACCTTAATTTATTTAGCCTGAATCCTGAATCTGTAGTAAGTTGAAAATCCCATAGCCATATAGTCTATCAAAACAAAGATCATACAGAGTTTTAATTTTACTCTCCCTTGCTAATGGAAACTGGTCAGTCCAGATTGTCCAGTCCCAGACAAAATTAAATTTAAACAAAACTAGTTACAATATTAGAGTAAATAAAACAAAATATACCAGAAGTGTAACAGTGGTAAACAGTATTAAATTAATTTTATTCATAAATATCTCATATTATACAAGTCTATAAAGTGGTTGAATCATTTAGATTAGAAAAAAAGATAAATAATAAAGATAGACTGCCAAGGTATGAAGGGTGATCTTTAATGGCAAACTTCTACATGTAGAATGGAATGCTAGATCTGATTGTATAATTATACATGATATCAGCTGTCATTTGTTAAAGTCTTGGGGTTCATATAACACTTATATGAGTGGGTTTCAAAAAGTTTGAAGTAAAATAGAATACATAGTGAAATTTTGCCATGAACTATTTGTATTCATCTCACACATGCTTTATCATTTTCAACTATCTATTCATGCATTCAGCAAACATACAGAGTTTTTGTGAGTTGCTATCAAAATGGATTTTGGCTCATAATCTGACCACTGAGGTTGGTAACATGAGGAGTTGTGCTTATAACTAAATGTGGAAATGAGAAATCAAATAATCTATCATTAGCTCATGGGGTTTAACTGGTGAGTTCAGAAATAAGCATACAATCCAGTCAGATATTTTCCTAAGAATTTTCCAAAAAGGCTGATATGAAAGGACTATACTCTGATGTAATGGAAACCACCAGAACTATGACCATTCCTCATCTAAACCAGAATGACACTTTTTGCAAAGTAATTTTCCTATGAAACAAGTATCTCTTAATTTTATCTGGACTGTGTTAGTCTGGGTAGAATAGAGAAACAAATTCACAAACATGCATATGGATATAAAGGAAATGTTTATATACAAGAGGAATGGAACATTGAGAAAGCATCCTAACGCAGTCCAGTCCAAGATCATAAGTCCAGTATTAGCCCATATATCTGATACCAGTCTATAAAGTCTGCTTCAAACTCTTGAGGCATGTAAAACAAGCAGGACAATCACAGGCCAGTGGGTGCAGAGTCTCATGTATCAGTGGCAGAAAAAGCATCCTGGTGCTGGCAGGGATCGCCCCAGAGCTCCTCATCTCCAAGGCTCAGGGTCCATCAACAGTATCCAGAGGCAGTAGGAGCATCTCAGCGGTGACAGGGGTCTCTGTGGCTTTTCTAGCTTCAGAGGTCAGAGGGTAAACCAATGTGACTTCTCCTCTGGCTCCTTCAGTTCCTCACATGCTGCCATCTTGTCCTGTGAGTAGACCAACTCCATGAGACTGAATCAAGTCTTTCTCCTCCCATTGGGAAATATTGCAAGACTTCCCAGAATGCTCAGAGAAAGACAAGCCCACACAGAGGTCCCATTGGCTATCTCCAGATTGACAGGCTAGACTCCGCCCCTACACTCTCAATCAGAAAATCGACACAAGTGCATAACTGCCACATAGACATATGATTTTCTTTATCAAATAAAATCTGGAGAAACAAGTATGTTCATCTTCTAATAATAAAAATAACATTCTTACCACCACTAACACTATGCCCAATACTCTCTCTCTAATAATAATGTTTTTAATTTTAGGAAATAAAAGGGCTTCCACATTTGTGTTCTTGAATTTCTAACTTTTGAAAACAAACCTGAAGAGTTTGCTGAAGGGAGAGGTAGCCCAAAAAGGGAAGCATAGCACTGCAGGAAAAACCAATAGATCAGCTGAGAAAGAGAGCTCCGAATGTCCTCATTTGGTCTGCAGCTCAATGAAGAAAGATGCGTATTTACAAGTGGGATCAAAGAATGTCTTGAGTTATTCAGGGGAAATTTGTAAATTGTCAAAAATAATAAATTAAATTTGGGTAAATGAGAAGTTGTCAAACAGAGGCCTGTAGCACAAATCCAACTGAGACAGAAGAGTTTACACTAGTAGAACTATAATGGAGATGAGTTGCCCTTGATGCTTAGCTGCAACAATTTGACTAGTAGGGAGTTTTCATGAAGTTTCCTAGTTAGCCTCAGTTAAAAAACCATTAAAACAGTAAACTTCTGCTGGTTTTTATACTGTTATTCAACAAATAGCTTCATTAATAAGCATACATTCACACAAGTTAGGAACTAGTAATTCTTTGCTTGCTTAATACTGAGAGTTATTGAATGATTTGTACTCTTCTACATTCCGTATATTATTTGATAATTATATGATCTTTCACCCACTACATAAGCTGTCATTTTGTCAGTGAAGTCCTCTCTTGCTTAACTCACTAACATTTTGAACTTGCCTCTATGGACGTAGTAGGAGTATGTATATATTTGGTCTTCTTTTTAGTTAATTTGAATTGCTTCTAACTTATTCACACTACAGTTTTATAAATAGCATTTTAACGAGATGATTCAATTTAAGAAATAATTATGTTTTACTTATAAATGCAATAGGAGAAAGATAATTCTAATTAAATAGCATTATTTCAATGTAAGATGACAAATATGGCTGATTTTTGTGGCACAGCCCTAGTGCATGTCTGTTATTGCATCAGAACTACTCTACTCCTGCTGTCAGGTTGATTCCGACTCAGGCAAACCCCATAGGACAGAGCAGAACAGCCCCATTTCGGGTTTCTGAAGCTGTCACCCTAAAGAAGTTGGTTGTCAGGTATCTTCGTCCATAGAGCTCCTTGTGGATTTGGACCACTAAGTGAGCAGCTTAGCACTTACATGGGGTGCCACTAGGCGCTTTATCTTGTAATGTAATTGGTTTGGTATCAGTGGGTTCTTTTAGTGCTGTCGTATTGATAAATCACTACACTATGATGATGTACTGCATATAATCAAGTATTCGAATTCTTATTATCTATTGATTACATAATTCCCCAAATTTCCTGGTTTGAATAATGAATTGCACCATTATGGTCAGTTAAGGTGATAACCAAAATTTGCTCTGAACTTACCCAAACTAAAACGGTAATGCAATAGCACCAACGGGGGCTGTAGGCGCTATTCAATCAGCCTGACCACAGGCGCACAGAAGGAAGCATTGATCATTCCCGGCCATCCCCACTGCTCTGCCCAGGCTTGAGCCCATCAGGACAGCCACTGTGCTCACTAGGTCTCATTGAGGGCTTGCTTCTTCTTCACTGTCCTCTAACTTACCAAATCCAATGTCCTTCCCCAGGGACTGGTTTCTTCCAACAAACAAAGGCAAATAAGAATTCTTATAGGAGACTATAGCTTCAGATGTTAACAAAATGTTGAATGTAATTGCAAAACTAGTTGGAGGCACCATAGTTAATTAAATGACTACAAAACACTTATACAATGTAAGTCATTTTTACTACATCACATTAGGCTGTATTTAAATTTTCACAACTCATGAGTTGTGTTTTCCTAAAGTTCTCCCATATGCTTAAGGACATTTCTATGTTCTTTTTGTTCTATCCCATATTTTATTAAGCCAACAATGTGGATTCGAAATGAGCAGCCTTCAATCCACCAGTGATCCTCATCAACTGCTTTTCACATTTTCATGTTTTGTCTTTCCTTAAGCATAAGTGCACTTGTTCACTAACGTACAGTAGAAACCACTAGTGTAGAAACCAGAACTATAAAGTTAGCACCAAGACAAATTGAAGATTGCTGATTTCATAGTGATTATACATCTACTGGCCTGCTAAACTCCAAGATCAAATCTTCAAAATTATCACTGCTTTGCCAGAGAAAAACAAGACTGTTTGCTCTGCATAAAGTTATAATCTCAGAAGTCCAAAGCAGCAGTTTTACTTTGTCCTGTGGTGTCACTTTGAGACAGAACTGACTTGAGGGTAGTGAGACAAACACTATTCATAAAATGACTATAGACTTTGTCCTGTTTGCTAGTGCACTTGTGTTCATGCTCTCATTTTAGCATTTCAGATGATATTTATTTATTTTACATTTATTTTCCCCATCACTTTACTAGGAGTTCTTATAGCTCTTATAAAAATACTCCAAAAATCCATAGTGTCAAACATATTTGTACATATGTTGTGAACATCATTTCCAAGATATTTTCTGCTCGTGCCCATGATATAAGCTACTCTTTTTTTCCCTCCCTACCTCACCCTCCCACTCTCCTTTTTTCCTGATCAATTATATATTGTTATTGTTATTTCATATCATACACTGTACTTTATTTTCCTTCACCCACATTCCTTATATGTGTCCACTTTGAGGAGGATGAGCATACAGCCAATCCTGGAATGGTTTCCCCTTTTCTCACATTTCCCCCTCCCTGATCATTCCTCTACTCTCATGGTATCACTACTCCTTTGATAGTTCCTGAGGGATTTATCTTTCCTAAATTCCCTGTGCTGAGAGCTTTTATTTGTACCAATGTGTGTTCTCAGGTCTAGCCACATTTTAAGTTATAATTGGCCCATAGAAGTGGGAAGGAGGAAGTATTTAGGAGCTGGAGGAATATTTAATTACATTAAAGCTTCTTTGAAGAACTCACTGGTATACCTTACAGATTCTCTCAAATGAGTATGTTTTAAGTGTTTCTACATCTCCTTAATAGGATATGGCAGCATACCTCGATAAGACTCAGATTTCAAAAACATCCCCACTACTATTGGATCAATTCAAACTCTTAACAACCTTCTGAAGGCTGATATAAAAAAAATCCGTATGGGAGTAGACAAATTCAACTTTTCCCCAAGGAGCTACTGGTCGCATTGAACCACCAATGTTAAAGTGATCACGTGAATATCAGATGCACAGTGCCACCAGACTGGTCCGACAATTTTTAATAGTCTTGTATAGATAATTACAGGTTTAATAGTCTTGTATAGATAATGCCAGGTTTGATTAAGGTTATAGGAGTGGAGGGATATTTGAGGACCAAGAATTTAAGTAATCAGAAGCTTATTAAAATAGCTTAGTTGTACACATTACTGTTATTACTGTCAGGTACATGCAATACATTTCATAAAAAAGGTAGAATATAAATAAAATAATTCAAAGGGTAAAGTCAAGACCCCAGAGCATGATGCAAAGATGACCCTTTGCACAACTCAATCCTAGCCAAGAATTTTTGCTGCTTGGATTGCACGATTGCTTTGGCATAGTAGATTAGGAGTTAGGCTGCTAACCTCAAGGTCAGTGGTTTTAAAGCTGTGAAGCATTCTGTATGGGAAACAAGATGAGGCTTTCTGATCCTGCAAAGATTTAAAACCTTGGAAACAGGAGAAGTTCTTCCCTGTCTTATAGAGTCATTATGAATTGGAATCAACTTGATGGCAGTGAGATTTTGCTTTTTTTAATTTTTACCTTTATATATGAATCAATGACTTCTTTATGCCATCTAATTTGGTTGTGTCAAAGGAATATGTGCATTGCATATCCAATAGAGATACTGTGTATGAGTAATATGAATAATTTATCCCTTTGATTTTACAGGTGTCCAGATAAAAGAGAACTACACATACCAAAGTAAGCTTAAAGAACCTCACATACACTTGGATCTAATCTGGATGATGAGATTCTGAATCTTGAGTGTATCTTGTAATTGAATGAGACTTTGGGAACCATATGAGACTGTACGTGGTTTTCTCACTAGAAGGAATTTGAATCCTCAGTGACTAGAATGAATATTGTGGGAAAATCGCTAAAAGTTCCCCTGGGAGGACTATGATAAAAAATGGGGTGGCTGTCAACTTTAGAGTAATTGAACACTGGAAATCTTAGCATTGGAACACTTTCCAGTAGGTAAGACCTTATAAATAACAGCAGAGCATTTTAAAGGATATTGTCACAATATTAGAACTTCAGGTAAGAAGACACTGAGAAACTGACTGAAGAATGACTGTCTTCTCAAAGTAACGTAGACCATACCTATTTGGATGAAGTAAATTTGTGCAGAGTAAAGGCTTCAAAACCTTCATTAATTGATGAGGCATGACTCAAAACTTGAAGAAACATCTATTAATAAATGAAACTTGAAATTACAAAGCATTAATTTAAGAAAAACAAACTTTGTGAAAATATAAAGTGAAATGCATAAAGATTGATGTACTGGTCTTAGTGAACTGAAATAGCCATTTTGAATAATAAAATAATTTGACTAACTATATTGGGAATGTCAGATAATAGGAGAATTGCATCATAACCATCATCAAAAAGGACATTCCAAGATCTATTATGAAGTCCAGAGATGCCTTGATAGGATAATACCTATCTGAACACAAGGGACTTTAGTCAATGCAATTATGATAAAAAATTTTGCAGCAATCACTAAAGTTAGTTGTGATGAAGAAGTGAAAGAATTCTATAAATATATTCAGATTGAAATTGATAAAGCATACCATCAAGATTCATTGATTTCAGTTGAAGATACCCTACCTCTGTTTTCTTCCTTTTGGGTTTCTTAACTCTAGGTCTTTGCACACTTAATTATCATATTTCACTTTGTCTTTCAGAGCTGCATCTGGATTAAAAAAGTTGAAAACAAGTAGTAGGTGGAAGAGATGGCCTTGGTGATAGAAAGAAAGCTGGGAATCACCTGTAGGAATACCAACACATTTTTCACCACAAATACTTTTTATTCAAAAACACAAAACACAATTGTACATGTTGACTTCTCCAAGTGGAATATACAAGTAGATGCAGTCAAATAGACTACATCTATGGGAAGAGTGGATGGGGAAGTTAATATATTCATATTAAATGAACCCAGAGGGCAATTGTGGAGCAGATCATAAGTAAGTTTATCTTGAGGCTGAAGGAAGCTAAAACAAATTCATGGGATCCAAATGCAGTCTTGAATATAACCCACTGAATTACAAGAATATACGTGACACATTGAACACTAATGACAGAATATCTGATGAGCCATGGGGGAACATTAACAATATCACACATGAAGAAGGATAAAATTAAAAACATTAAAAAACAGGAGATATTAAAGTGGATGTCAAAAGAGACTCTGAAACTTGCTCTTAATCATAGAATAACTAAGGCAAATAAAAGAAATGATGACATCAATGAGTTGACCAGAAAATGTCAAAGGATAGCTCTGGAAAACAAAGTAAAATATGCTAATGAAATGTGCCAAGACCTAGCATTTAGAAACCAGAAAGAAAGAAAGCACACAGGGTCTCTTAAACTGAAATAAATGAGGAAAATATTCAAGCCTAAAGTTGCAATATTGAAAGATCCTTTGGGCAAAATATTGAAGTGTGCAGGAAGCATGTGTATGAACTACCTATTAAACAAGTCTCCAGCAAACTCCCTCTATCCACAATCAAGAGATGGGAGGAAAGTGATTATCAAACAGAGCATACTGGAGAGATGAGTAATCAAAGCTATAACTCTAACTTAAATAGTTAAAACTTTGTCAATTGATCCCCTTTGAAACATGCTGAAACATCTGGGTTTCAACATGTTCTGCATTTTTTATTTGTTTTTGGTTGCTCTCATTAGAATATATCTGATAAGTTTGTGACATAGGAGGTCACCCCCATAAGGTTGTCCTTTCTGTTTTATATCCGTTATGTGCTTTCTATCTGTTTTTATATGAAACCCAGGATCACTGAATCTATACAGACAGCAAATAGAATAAGGGTGTGGGGTGTCAGTGGTGGGTTACAGTGGTGATAGTGAGGGGGGTGAGGACTGAGGTGATAAAACGGATACAATTTCAAGCATTCCAGGGGAAAAATAATGTCTGAAAACTGATTGTGGTAGCAATTTTACAATTCTGGTTCATGTGGTTGAACTATGTAATGATATGTTATATGCACTAACTCCCACCTAATAATACATTTTTAAAAGAAGATGAAAATTACATGCAGAGTAACCACAGCAATAGAACAAGTTGACATTGCACCATTCGAAGAGGCGGCATATGAGCAAGACCAACAGCATTGAAGGAAGAAGACGAAATGATTGGTTTAAAGTAAGCAAGGACCAAGGATCGGTGGAAGACCAATTGAAACTCTTTCAACAAGTTGGAAAGCACTCATGAATTTATGCCAAATAAATTTGAATGACCTAGCCAAATAACTGGAAAAGAGCTATATGTATATATCTTTATAAACCAATCTATAAGAAAAGTGACCCAAGCAAATAAAAAAAATTATCCAATCTCATAAATCTCATAAATACCACATGCAAGTAAAATTTTCTGAAGATTATTCAATTGGCAGAAGCATCACATTGATTGGAAACCGCCAGAAATTCAGGTAAAGAAAACCTTCAGGTAAAGAAAATATTCAGATAACTTCCAGGTAAAGAAGAGGAATTCAAACAAGCAATATCATTGCTGATGTCACGCGGATCTTGGCTGAAAGCAGAGAATACCAGACTGATATTCAGTTGCGCTATTTTGACAATGCAAAGGCTGGATGTGTGGACCATAACAAACTACAGATAGTCTTGAGCATAATGAGACTTTCAAACTGCTTTATTGTGTTCATGTAGAACCTGTGCAAGAATCAATCTGTGCAAGAGGCAATTGTGTGCACAGAGCAAAATATTCTTTTTGGTTTAAAATCAAGAAAATTGTGCATCAGGATAGTATCCTATCACCATACCTATACAGTCTGTATGCTGAGAAAATAACCAGAGAACCTGGATTATATGAAGAAAAATGTGGCATCAGAATTGGAGGAAGGCTTACTAACAACTTGCTTACAGAAAATGAGGAAAACTTGAAGCACTTGCTGGTGAAGATCAATGACTGTACAGTTTAACATGGATTACAACTCAGGTTTTTAAATATTTTAATTGAGGACCCTTATGTCTCTTATCACAATCCATACATTAATCAAGTATGTCAAGCACATTTGCACATATGCTGCCATTTTCAAAGCATTCTCTTCCCACTTGAGCCTATGATATCAGCTCCCCATTTCTTTCCCCTCCCTTCCCCACCCACCGTTCCTCACAAACCCTTGGTAAGTTATATATAATTATTTCCATATATTTCATAGTCCTTCATTGTCTCTCACCCACTTTTAGATTATTCATCCCCCTGGGAGGTGGTTCTAGTGGATTCTTGTGATCAGATGCCTGTTTCAGCCCCGCAAACACACACCACACAATCCCCTAATACTACTGGAATCTCTACACTCATTGTTGGCCCTCAGAGTTTTATCTCTCCTGGATTTCCAGGGTTGTGGGTGTTTATCTGTAGCTGTGTGCATGCGCTGGTGTAATCCGATTTATAAAGTAGAATTGAGATCATAGTAGTGGGGTGAAGGAAGCACCAAAGAGATAAAGGAAAGTTGTGTGCTCCATCAGTGCTATATCACATCCTGAATGAGGCATCTCTTCCCTGTGACCTCTCTGTGAGGGAATATCCAATTCTTTTTAGATGAGCATTGGGTCTCCACTCCATGCCCTTTCCTCATTCAGCTTGGGTATGGTTTTATTTTGGGTCTTAGATACCTAAAACCTAATCCCACCAATACCTTGTGATCACACAGGCTGGTGTGCTTCTTCTACATGGGCATTGTTGCTACTCCAACTTGTTTATCTTCAAGTCTTAAAAACAACAGATGCTATATCTTTTAATAGCTGGTCACCATCAGCTTTCTTCACCACTTTTGCTAATGCAACCATTTTTTCTTCCATGATCTTGTTGGGAAAGTGAACATCACAGAATACTGGATTGTTAAAACAAAGTGTTCTTATGCTAAAGGAATACTTAAGTAAAGGTCCAATGTCTATCTACAACTTCAATTCTTAATGTATATATATATATACACACACATAGTTCTATTCCTCTCTCATCATATAAGTATTTGCATAAGTACATGCATGTATTTAGGCCTCTACAAATGTTCTTTGCTTCCTGATTTTTCCTCTATTTAATTTTACTTTCCTCATTGTGGCGGTCGTGTACTTTGGTGTCAATTTCATGATCAGGAGTGTAGGAATTGGGTCTAGCTTGTCCATCTGGACATAGTCAAGGAGGCCTCTGTGTGGGCAGGGCTTTCCCCTGAGATTCTGGGAAATCTCATAGAATTTCCCCCCGGAAGGTGAGAGACTTACAACTGAGTCCCTGGCAGATATTGCAACTGACAAGACACAAAATTCAGTCTCTTGAAGAAAGTCTACCGACAAGACAACACAGCGGCATGATATAGAACCTGAGTCCTGGAGATTGGAGGAGCCATAAGAGTAATCACGTGTGTTTACCTTGATTGGCCCAAACCTCTGGGACTGAAAAAGTCACGTGGAGACTCCTGCCAGCGCTGAGATAATTGGGAGGCCATGGGGAGACCCCTACCAATTCTGAAATGCTTCTACCACCACTGGATACCAATGAACCCTGATCCCTGGAAATGAGTTGCTATGGGGAGACTCCTGCCAGCACTAGACTGCTTCTACTGCCGCTGGACACAAAAGACCACACTCACTGGCCTGTGATCGTTGTGGTGTAATTACTTGTGCTTTGTGAGTCAGAAGGAGACTTTATCAACTGGTATTGGACATATGGGCTAATATCAGACTTATGACCTTGGTCTGGAGGGGACTGTGATGCTTTCTCGATGTTCCATTCCTTTTGTATATAAATCTTTCCCTTATATCCATATGCGTGTCTATGTATGTTTTCACACTCATGTTCACCATCATGTTAGACCTTCATTCAGGATCAGTAATTCCCTGCTGCTGCATTGACTTTGCTTAAGCCGCATTAGTCAGCCTACGATCTTCCTTGCGTTGATTATAGTTCAGTTGTTCTCTTGTCCCAAGGTGGGTTCCCACACACTTCCACATCACATTCTCCGATATCACCCCAGAAACATTGACCCTGTTCTTTTCATTTCTGAATTATTTATCATGCTTATCTTATCTAGACAGATATGCAGAGACATTAATAAGTGCAAAAATCTGGCAAAGCCAAATAAAACAGCAAAGGAAATAAAAATCAATAGTGACAACGAAATCCCGGGAACGCCAAATATGAAAACAATGGAAGTCAAATCCAACAGTTACAACAGCAACCAAAAACGCAATCAGTTACAATAACAAAATGAAAGCCACTGACAAAAAACATAAGTCTATAAATAGTTCAAGATCTGTTTGCTGACTTTTATGAGTGTTTTCCTCTTGAGTCTGATGGGGTGCCACACTCTGTCTCCAAAGTCTGTTTTTGGTGTTCCTCACAGAAGGTTTCATCCCTCTGATCCCCTTGCTCTGCTGAATGCACTATTCCCGCACTGTGTCTCCAGTGCTGAATCCTGCATGGCCATGTTCAGTGAGGGATGCTGTGTCCTGTGTTGGGGCTGGCTCTATGGTTCTTCCCATATGCTGTCTGCTCTAAGTAGGAACATCTTCCTCAGTGCTTGGGGGGCGAAGCTTTCTTCTCCTCCATCTCCATACCTTTCCATTTCTCCTGTGTGCTGCACACTTCTCCCTATGTTGTAGCCCCAGTGCTGTCCTCTGAAGTGCATTCTTATGAGGGGGAGAGTGATGTTCACATAGTTGGAGTTTGGGTCAGTTCACAGACCTCTCTATTTGTTCCCTAGTACATGCCAGTATGTTTGGTTCATGGGTTGAAGTCTGGTCTCTCTCTCCCTCTGTGGCAGTCATGTGCTTATGTTAATTTCATCATTGAGGTGTAGGGGTGGAGTCTAGCCTATTAATCTGGAGATAGCCATTGAGTAGCCAATGAGGCCTCCATGTAGGCATGGCTTTCTCCTGAGACTTCTAGGAAATCTTGTGATATTTCCCTCATGGAGATGAGAAGCTATCTCCCTAGTTGTTGGGAGTTAGTCTCAGAAACAAGAAATTATGTACAAGAGACGATGGCAGCATATGAGCTGCTGCAGGAGATGGACAAGAAGCCACACAGCCTTGCCCTGATGGAACCATACCTCTAAAGCTGGAGAGGCCACATGGGGACCTCTGCCAGTGATGAGTTGCTTCTGCTACCCCTGGATGCTGTTGATGGACCCTGAGCCCTGGAAGCGAGGACAATGAGGGGACCCCTGCTAGCACCAGGACTCTGTACTCACTGACTTGTGACTTCATGAAAGAGATGTCTATAAAATCTCTATATGCTTGAATTTACTCAGGTTCAACTTGTGTCTCAGCATGTGATCTATCTTTGCATATGTGTGTGTTAGTCCGGGTAGACTACAGGAACAAATTTCATAGACACGCATATGGATAAAAGGAATGGGTTTATATTCAAGAGGAACAGGACATGGAGAAAACATCCCAGCCCAGTCCACCTCAAAGTCATAAGTCCGATATTAACCCATATGCCCGAAATCAGTCCAAAAGTCTCCTTCCAACTCTCAATGTCACAGGTCAGTGGGTGCAGAGTCCCAGCATCAACAGGGGTCTCTCCATGGCTCCTCGCTTCCAGGGCTCAGGGTCCATCAACAGCATCCCGTGGTGGCAGAAGCAACTCATCGCTAGCAGAGGCCTCCATGTGGCTGCCCCAGCCTCAGAGGTCTGGCTCCATCCGGGAAAAGCCGTGCGGTCTCTCCACTGGCTACTCCAGGCTCCTGGATGCAGCCATCCTATGTCGTCTGTGATCAATTGTCTCTGAGACTAGCTCCCAACAACTGGGGAAGATAACTTCTCATCTTCATGAGGGAAATATCACGAGATTTCTCAGAAGTCTCAGGAGAAAGCCATGCCCACATAGAGGCCTCATTGGCTACTCAATGGCTATCTCCAGATTAACAGGCTAGACTCCACCCCTGTATTTCAATCATAAAATTAACATAAGCACATGACTGCCACAGACAACCCTTTGTTAATTTTATACTTTCACATAATTCTGTAACCATATGTAACCTTCAAATAAACAATAAAATCATACCTATACCTAACAGGATAAAACTAAAATGCATATAATTCAACATGTGTCACCATCATTTAAAAATACAATTCTATAAGTGAACAAGACAAAAGATCCTGTGCCTTACAACTGTAGTTACAAAATGTCTACACCTTGATCCTATAATCCTGTGAATATATATTCCACCACCTATAAGACTTTGCAAGTCAAACCACCTCATGCCTTCATTTCCCCCTTTTGGGTATCTAATTTCTATATTGCCCACTTACAGCAACCCAGTGCTTTAAGGAAACAATCATATCTTTCAACGTGAAGAATCTTCATTCCAGATGGAAACTCGTGAAGTATGCATCCAAGAGAAATCAGGACAGGCCATCCATAAAGTCAGCAACAATATGCACCAGTTTACAGACTTAAATCACTTCTCTTCTTCTGGTTGGGTTCTGGTCAACTAAATGTGGACTTTTCCACTTAGCCTCACCACGGTGGCCATTGGTCGCCTTCTCGTTAGACCAAGGTCCCAACAAATTCTCAACATGCCTAGCTCTCTCATGCTAGGTCATGAACTTCAGACCCGTAAACCCGCTCTTGTCTCCTCTATTTCCTGTGAACCAAGTCCCCGGGTGTCAGTGGCCAAAGTCAACCCGACTCTATTGCTACATTTCTCCTGCCTTCACCGACAAGCAGTAAATCTGGGTGGTCACCTAACAAGCATGTCAGCCTACCACAAATTTCCTTTAACATTCAGACCCAGAGAGGAGTTATCTTCATGGTTCCATATTCCTTCCCTTTTGAAGACAATCACTAGTCAGGATTTTCCAAGGAAATTGACTCTATCCTTATTTATCAGTCAGTCTGACTTTCTCTCAGACTACAAGTCTCCTGAGTACTCTGAAAGATTGGGTGGGGCTACTTTCTTCAGAGAAGTCTTTCCAGGTGTGGCCTAACCCCATTTAAGCTCAAGGTGGGGTTAATCACTTTAGAGGTGTCTTTGACGCTAAGTCCTAAACCCTCTAGAGGTCAATACTTGGTTTCAGGTAACTAGATTTGCAAACTCTTTTACATACTTCCCAATAAACATTTCTATGCATCCTTATATTTACAATAACAGGCATAAGAAATCAGTATAAGTAGCATAGTCAGAAATCAAACTTAATTCTTAAAACAGTCAAGGTGAATACTTATTAAGCTTATCTATATCCTTATCTAAACTACTGTTACACAAAAAAATTGAATTAGGTCTCTAAAGGTATCAAAACAGATCCCTCCTTTTGGACAGGCATTCTGATCTTCTTAACCATTCTCCTTTAGCAGGACAGGTTCTGAGACATTTAAAAGGCAGTTTTTATCCCTTAGCTCAAGATATGCATTAAAAGTATTCATTTTATATAGAAATAAACAAAGACACCATCCAAACAAAATAATCAAAACTTTAACTTCCCATATTGTTTCCAGAAAATAACTCAGTAAACTCCAAGGACATATCTGACTTCTGTCTAGCCAAAGAAGTAGCAACACCACGAGGCACAAGTCAAACAAGCTTCTACTTTCCATCTTATGATTTGTTCTTCTAGTACCCCACTCCTGAGGTACCACCATAATGTGTTAGTCTGGGTAGACTAGAGGAACAAATTTCATAGACACACATATGGATACAAGGAATGGGTTTATATTCAAGAGGAACAGGACATTGAGAAAACATCCCAGCCCAGTCCAGCTCAAAGTCACAAGTCCGATATTAACCCATATGCCTGAAATCAGTCCATAAAGTCTCCTTCTGACTCACGAAGTCACAGGTCAGTGGGTGCAGAGCCCCGGCACTGACAGGGGTCTCCCCATGGCTCCTCGCTTCCAGGGCTCAGGGTCCATCAACAGCATCCCATGGTGGCAGAAGCAACTCATCGCTGGCAGAGGCCTCCATATGGCTGCCCCAGCCTCAGAGGTCTGGCTCCATCAAGGCAAAGCCGTGTGGTCTCTCCGCCGGCCACTAGTGCTATGTGGACTTGAAAGAAATGTGAATTGTTTTTATATTTGCATTGAAAACTCTCAAAAAATCTATCAGGTCAAGTTATCCGATTGTGATTTGTAGATCTGTTGCCTCCTTGGTAAGTTTCTTTCACTGTGATCTACCTTTTTCAAAGAGTGGTGTATTAAAATCACATAAAATACTTGCTGAGGGCTTTACTTGCTATGTTAATCAGACTATATCATTGTGGGGTTTATTTTAAGTGAATAATTGTTGACATATAAGAAGTGCAATGTAGGCACAGGCCAAATTGGAGTGGTAGAGAGATAGGGGATATGAGAAAAGCAACAACAGAAAATGAAGTACACAAGATAAAAAGAAACAAGGACCTCCCACAACCCAAGGAGAGAAAGTATCCTAGATTCAATGCATTGAATTCAGATTGTTATCATCCTAAAATTTGAAGAAATAAAATACTGTTCACTGAAGCCACCCCCTGGGAGTAATTCTGCTAAAGCAGTACTAGGAAACTAATAGAAGACCAATATGAAAAGAATCTAATCACTGTTGACTAAGACTTTCCCTATATACTCAAGTATAGGGGGAGTTTTTCAGCACATTTTGAGTGCAATTTCTGTGGTAAAATTAGGAGCCTCCGCTGATGTTTAAGTTGACTTATATTCAAGTATATATGGTAAATGGACTTGGAAATGGAAGCCCTATTGTTGAAATTCCCAAGAGATTGTAGGACCTGTGGACAGTTTGAATGCTATTTTAGGAGAGACCTGTATTGTTGACACTTAGTCTGGTCTAGATGCCTGAAACACCCAAATCGGATTTTAATGTTTGTTACTTTCAATGGTGAAATTTTGAAGTAATCATTAAATAGTAATTTATTAAACAACAAATGCAGATTTTTTTGCTCATCAACTTTGAAATTGAATTTATTGTTAATATAGGGAAAAGTCAAACCAACTCCACCACCATTGAATCATTTCTCAAAATTTGGATCTGAATAGAAGACACATGAGACTATAAAACCTCATCTTTATTCCTCAGAGCAACTGCTAGGCTTGAACAGCCTTAAGTTAGCAGAATATAGGGAAGATCAATATAGCTAAGAATGATGCCAATTTTCGTTGCACAAGGTTCCTATGTTAACTCTAAATATTAATTGATTTTCTTTTTAGAAATGAAATTATACATTGACATTAGTTTTACAACTTACTCTTTCAGGAATTTGAGCTTATGTCTTTGTCTTGAATGATTAGTTTTAGAACTTTAATTAGTATTATTCTTTTTCTTATCTATAAATAGCATATTTCAAATGCACTAACAATATTTATACTAATAAATGTAATAAAATATAGCTAATGTAATTTAAACTTCAAGAACATGGACATCACATAAATATTGGTTTATGTTTGTTATCGTAACCTGTAATTATAGTACATGAAAATGCTAATAATTTCTGTTTGAAAAATGAATATATATCCTTGTACCAATAAAAATGTGTCATAGAAAGAATAATTGCAATTTAGAATTAGTTCCCTGCACACATTTTTAAAATAGTTAATATGAAGTGTTATCTGTAGCAATAAAATAGCTCCCAATCTTTTTATAAATGAGGACACATCTTTAATAACCATAATTTATTTGTGATAACCGTTATTGTATCGCTTATTTAGGATGTGAAACATGCTTAGTAGGCAGATAGATTGATAAATATTCCAAAAGTTTCATAGGATCCTTTTAATATCATAGTCCATAGTCAAGCGGTAAAATCAAAGCAAAATCGAACTCCCTGACAATGAGTCAATGTTGATTAACCTATAGGTCAGCATACAACTGCTCCTGTCCATTTTCAAGACTGTAACTCTTTATTGAAATTGAAAGTGTTGTCTTCCTCCAAAAGAGCGGGTGGTGGTTTCAAATGCCTGACATGTGCAATCAAACTTAGAATCTAGATTTTTTTTTGTAAAGAAATAAACAAAAAATATCATAAAAAAGACATTCAAACACTCTAAGCAGTACTTCTTAAACTTTGAGAAAACTCTGAACTGATAATCTAGAAGTTTCCTCTAGGAAAATGGTCCCACATATCAAATAAGAAGTGTAAGTTTTTTTCTATATGTTTCATAGTGTTTCATGGGAACAGTGAATGTGACATCCATGTGCTCATTCCATTATAAAGCAGAAGAATGACTTGGAGAGATTTCATTTCACCTAGATTAAGCCTGTGCTGGTTACATAATCTAGTCTCAATTTGGGATTTGAAAGGATTAGGAGTGAAGGGATGAGGTCTAGAGTGTCAATCAGGTCATAGCTAATGAGACCTCTGTGTGCGTATGATCTTTTCTTGAGAATTGTGGGAACTCTGTGTTACCCCTTTGGAGGTGTGAGACACTCATGTCCCTCTTCTCACTCCATGTGAGATGCTCTACTGACAAGGCACAGGCCACTATACCCTGGGAACTGGAGAAGCGACATGGACCTACACATGGAGAAGCAACCTGACTTCTTGAGCTGGAGAAACGACTTAGAAACCCCTGCCAGCACAGAGATGCTTAAAATACCACTGGATCCACAAGACTTCCAACCTATTGGTCTGTGATCCTTCTGCATTCTTCAGCATTACCTGTATTTTGTGAGTCTGAAGAGGACCTTAAAACTGGTATCAGACACGTATGCAAATATTGGACTTATAGGTTTGATCTGGATTGGACTGGGAGTTTTTTTTCAATATTCAATTGCATATATATATATATATATATATACCTCTTTCTTATATACATATGAGTGTCTATGGATTTGTTTCTCTAGTCTACTCAGACTAACACAGAATCATAAGCCACTCAGAGCATTCTTATACCCATCAGCACAGAGATATATCCTCTATTAGTATTATTGAATTTTTCAGCTTATAAGTAAATAACTCAAAATTATTTATTGGATTGGAAAGAAAGACTCTTTCCTCCTCTGGACATATAAAAATGTCAATCAAATGTATAATCATAATGCTCATTTTGCTATTTAAGTAATACAACCCCAAGAACTAAGTTTGTGAACTGAAAAGAGTCCTTTATCATTTGCAAACAAAACTGAAGCTCTAATCAAAGAAGGACAAAACCCTTTCTCTCTCTAGAGGTTTTGACTATTAACTATCCAAATCCCTTCAAGATTTAAGACCGTTAACATGAGTATGAGGTGAGAGGCAGCAGAAAAAAAGATCTTGAGTATTGCTGTGATTTTGGTAATAATAGTCATTCTGTTTCTGTTCTACAAATGACCATGGACTTCCCCTTCACCTTGTTTCTTAATGACTACTTAATTTTTAAAGAATTGTGAAACACTTCCATTAAGTTCATGTTGCTTTAAGTTGTCTCTATAGCCAGGCAAAGACTCCCTATATCAATATACAAAGAACTTCCTTTTAAGCTTATAATCAATAGTTGCCAATGATGAATAAACATCAATTATTAACAATGGATGTGGTTTAGGTTGTTTTACTTATGTCTGCTTTTAAGGCATTCTTAATGGATTGCTACTGTCAAGTGCATCCATTAAACAGAGTTCATTCTACTGAAAGCAGCAAGAAGGGTCAGAATTGTGGAGATGTTTACTAATCCCACATTCTCTTCTTTTGATTCAGAAATTCACTCTGGGTTACAATAAAAGGGAACAACCAGAGGGAACAGGGCATTAACTCACCCAAGGGAAGAGTATTGCTTATGTCTCCATCAAATTGGGGTTGCACATGTAACCCCACCACGGCACACCAGGCTTTGAGTGCAATGGAACCACATGGAGAAATAAATGAAAAGATCAGCATCCAAAACCATCCCAAATCAATCTAAACTGACGCTTCTAGCTCTAGAAGCATGTGCCTCAAACAGTAAACCTATCAGGGACAAGAGCTGGCAAGCCCAGAACAAACCCAGAACAAACGCAGAAACAAACCCAGAAGGAAAAAGAGAAAGGGATGGTACAGACCAGAGGTCCTCAAACTTTTTAAACAGGTGCCAGTTCACTGTCCCTCAGAACATTGCGGAGCCAGACTACAGTTAAAAATAAAAACCAAAAAGAAACTATGAACAAATTCACTGTGGGCCTGGGATGAGTTGGCTGCTAAGCAGGACAGTGGCAGCAAAAAACACATGGTGGGCTGCATAAATGTCCTCTGCAGGCGGCATGTGACCCAAGGGCCCTAGTTTGAGGACCCCTGGTATAGACCCTATATCGGCACATCAAGCCTAGAGAATGAGTTCCAAGCATAGAGCTGCTAAGAGGGGAGGACTGCTAAAGTGACCACATTTTAAGCGGGATACCATTGATGGGCAGGGGGTGCTCTTGATTAAAAAGTTGGTCTATATGGAGCAACAGAAATGTTCATAGAATGCAAAAATAGTATTGTAATATATTTATTTTAGTAATATATTTATTTTAATATATAATTAATATATATTAATTAATTTATTAAAATATTAATTTTATAAATTATTTTATAATTTATATAAATTTATTTATATGCCGTATGATGTGGGACAAATGTAAAAAGCGGGGCATCCTGTCACCTTACAGTAGGGCCAACAACAGCTCAAACATGATGTCTTCTCAATCCTGGAGACACACGGCAGATCAGCAAGAGGAGCAAAGCAAAACCACACATCCCCTGAAAAATCCCCCAAATAGACTGAAGGTCAGAAAGAGCAGCTCCTGGAATCCCCCCAGAAGCAGTGGTGAGACAGCCATAAATGTCAACAGACCGACCTGGAATCCTTTGTTTCTTGATTGAGCTTTTTATGCTGAACTGCCTACATATATAAGATAGGCATGGAAAGAAAGCTTGAGGAGAAATCAAGGGAACCGATGGTTCCAGAGGGACTGGGGGAGGGGAGGTGGGAAGAGGGTGGTGAGCAAACAATGCCATAGATAAGGGAATAACTAGAGAATTAAAATCAACAACAAGGACAACATAGAGATCCTGGCTGTGCTGGAGCAACAGCAGTCTAGCGGAGAGGAAGTACAAAGAAGTGGAGAAGGGAGAGGGTAATGGTGGGGAAAGTACAGGGAGAACAGAGGAATGATCCAGGAAGCAAAGCTGTGGACAGAGATATAAGCATAGGTGTATACATAAGTGAATTCATTAGTTTTCAGAAACAGAGGGTTTGGTGTCTGTGCATATATTTATACAGCAATGCACTGAGGTAGTCGAAGGACTTTGGGCCTCAGCTCATGCCACTCTCAACGCAAGAACACTTCGTTCTAACAACCTGGCATTCTGTAATGCTCACCCTCCCAGGACAAAATTGGTGCTCAAGCAAATGTGATTTGCAAGTTGCTGCCTGCAATCAAAACATACAGCCTCTGTAGCCTCTGGGATCTTAAAGACTAGAAGTTAAACAAGTGGCTATCTAACAGAAGCAAAATGCCCACAAAGAAGAAGCACTGCAGCCTGTTAAACTTGAGGTGTCACCAGGATGGGGCAACGGCATCAGAAGACCCCAAACAAACAAACAAACTAATAAATAAACATAAAAACATATTGTTGAGAAAGACAGAGGCTGGTTTCCAACAGAGACCCAAATATTGTCTGTTGTCACTGGGATATAACCTCACAATGCTATCACAGGGAAGGAATGAGTCAATCAAGGTGCAGTAAAGCACAGAGGAAATATACATTACTACTCTGATTCCTTGAGGTTTCCTCATTTCCCACTATCATGAGCCCAGTACTGTCTTTCACTTCAGGCTATACCAGAGCATATGCATAAGTACAGCTAAGAGATAAGAGTCTATGATACACTCTATCCAGGAATAGTAATGGGAGTTATGATACCAGAATGGTAGACAGAAAGTGAGGAGAGAAAGGGAGGAAGGGAGAATCTATTGTGATGATCAACACATAACCACACAACACACACACACACACACACACACCTACAGGTGTAAGGAAAGAAAGGGAAATGATAATGATTTACAATTTATCCAAAGGTCACAATGGAGGATATGTGAAGAGAGGGAGGGAAAAAAAGAGGAAATGAAATTAAGGGCTCAATAGAAAGTAAGTGTCTAGAAAATAAGGATGCCAACAAATGTGCAACCATTGCTTGATTCAATTGATGTTTGGTTTGTTATAAAGGCTTTAAGAATTCCCAATAAAATGATGTTTAAACAAAATATAAAACTGACTTAAATATATATTTGTGCTATATTATTTGTAGAATAAAGGAATGGTAAGATCACTACTTTTTTTCAGATTCTATTTGCACTGCCTACAAATCTAGAGTAAGAAAAATAAAATTTGTCAAAAATGAGACCTATGAGTTGTTCTTGTTATATTCCCTTCAAGGAACCACACTGGAATAAGTGAAAAACCATGTTGAATTGAAAGCCCGGCTGAAATTGTACAGAACAGCGTGATAACTTGCCAAGTTAAAGCACTAAACAATTTTGTTAGAGACGATTATAACACAGAGGAAGTCCACATGGAACAAAGATTTAGATTTGAAATGTACCCAAGATATTAGGGCTATGTCTAGAAAGGAGTACTAGCACTGCAAGTGGGAGAAACATAGGAAACAGATCATAGGAAATCACTCATCACCTTAATGGGATATTTACTTTTACCTCAAATCCATAAAAAAATCAGCCTAAAACCAAATAAGAAATGTAATCCCACAATAACATGGAAGCTATTATCATCTCCACAAAAATATGATAATGGAGGTAGATGAACACTGAGAAAAATATGTCATGAAAGGATTAGTTAATGAAAGTGAATCATCACCATGGAATATATTGGAATTTTTGGATTCATATACTTGGGATTAAGTCACACAATGTAGACCAATTGATACCAGGAAAGTTATACCAGCTGGAATCCAAACTGTCTTGAAACCAATCATAATAATTTCCTCCTATGTATAATTTTGGTAGTTTATAAGAGGAAAATACAGAACTTCTCAGGGCCATGTCAAATAGTAACAGAGCATCTGGAAGATAAGTGAAATATTAAAGCAAGTCTAGTCAGTAAAATTGATCTAGAGAATTTCTGAAGCCCACAGGCAGGTGAAGCTGTGAAATATTGCATGGCATAGCTATGACTACTACTTCCTTCTCTAATTCTCTTTTTCAGCACTGAGTATCTTCTTGAAAAGGGAAGAACAACTTAAAGGAGTCAGAATTGCCTTAAAACTATTAACAATGGAAAAGAAAGTGGAACAACACTTAGACCTAAAATAAAAAAAAAATAGCAAAAACATTAAACTTCACGTTTGAGGACTTGAACGGCCTATGAAGGTGTCTATAACCAATGAAATCATGGCTATGGGAGTGTGAATGATGATCTTGGCAACATGGTGTCAATACCTAACAATCATTTGCTCAAGTGTTATGCTCAACACAAAGGCTACTGGCTAAAATATCATTTGTCACTCTATTGTAGCATGTGGACCTGTATCTATTCATTAAGTTTACTATAAAATCAGAAGGATCAGTAAAAAAGGATCTCCAAAGACTCCTTATTCTGTGTGAAAAGGAACCAGTAAGAAGCAAACTTCTGATGAGTTTATGGAACTGTTAACATTTAATACTCACCCCCTAAGTACCAACTACACTGCAAGGTTCTCCATTGATGGCCTATAGCATATACATTATGTGTTCCAGGATGAGACAAATTGCAACCACAATGCTGGCATACTTTTATCCAGTGGGTTTGTGG
Source organism: Nesogale talazaci (assembly GCA_004026705.1). Taxonomy (NCBI): domain Eukaryota; kingdom Metazoa; phylum Chordata; class Mammalia; order Afrosoricida; family Tenrecidae; genus Nesogale; species Nesogale talazaci. Next base: position 226,234 of record PVJH01000715.1, on the reverse strand, counting down.
GACATGCACAAATTACTGTGATGCCATGACCTCATGGACTCCCAGCAGACATCTGAATGCACACCGGAATAAGTTAGCTTTCTACCTCAAGTGTGGTACCTATCACAAATGAATCAGAAGACAAGGGTCTGCCTGGCAGAATTAAGCATATGCTGCAATAGGTTTCAGCCAACCCTCAAGCACAAAAGCAGCATAGTGTAACAGCTGGTTGGACCAGACTCTCAGGACACTCTGGGAAAATTAACAATTGCTACACAAGTCTTTCATGGAATTTGTGAATTTCTCTGACACTCCTCACTAAAACATTTATAATTCTTCCATTTCATTATAGTTATTAACTTTATCGTGCTATTATATGTGTCAACAAAGAACATGGTTAGTGAAAGGATGTTAAGCTTGGACATTGCTTTGAACTTCAATAATATTTAAGCTCTTGAAAATATATCTGCCTTTGTTGAAAATTGAATCTCTTCTTTGGAGCTTAGTGCTAACTTGAAGGCTTTTTCTGCACTCTTTGTTAACAGGGTTGGTATAACAAAACCACTTTCAAATCCTGAAGCTACATCCAGGTTTTTACAAAAATTGTACTCTCTTTGTTGGATATCCAGTGTTGACAATATATCATCTCTATTATTAAGTAGATGAATACATACATAACCATATTATCACTTATGAGTGTTGGAGATGCGATGGTAACCTATTGAACTGATATCCACCATTCAGTCAGAATCTACTCAATGACAGTGAGTTTGAATTTTGCATTACTAATATACCCCTTGCTAAATTAATAATAGTGTGTATTGGGTAAATCTGCTGCACAAGATCCATTTAAATTGTTGAAAGCAAGGATGTTACATTGAAGATTAAAGTGTATCTGACCAAGCCATGGTATCTTCAATAGTCTCATATATCCAGGCAAACTGGACATCAAATACAAAACACCCAAGGAGAATCAAAGAACTTGAATGATGGTGATGACGACAAATAATGAAAATATCATGAATTACCAAGAGAACAAATACTTCTCTTTTAACATAAGCACAACCAAAATCTTTCTTAGAGGCAAAGATGGTGAGACTTTGTCTCCTGTACTTTGGACATGTGATAAAGTGAGAGCAATCACTGGAGAAGAACAGCATGCTTGGTCAAGTGGAGGGGCAGTGTAAAGGACGACACAGGCTACAACAGTGGGCTGATGCAGGAGAGCAAGTGTGAGGACGATGCAGGGACCTCTGGTGGTTCATTCTGTTGTGTGAGTTGGCAGTATACGATGGAACTCACTTGAAAGCATCTTACAATCACAACATTTTATAGGCTACCATTTTGCTAGTTTGTATAAAATATTATCTGGAATTCCTAAAACAACTCTGTAGAGAATACATTATGATACTGACTTAGGCTGGGTTTATTAAACAAAACCAGTGAATATATATATATATATATATATATATATATATATATATATACACACACACTTTAATATCAATAAGTCATATCATATCCACCCCAGTCCAACTCACACACACTGGGTCTCATGCTAGCCAGAGTCCTCCAGATCCATGTAGCTACAGTCCAATGATGCAGAAAGGTGAAGTGGGGAGCACTGATCAAAGAACAGTGCATGCAGAGGTGAGTGGATCTAAGGTTGTTGGAAATGTGGAAGGGTGGCAGCAGCTCACTAACTTGGAAGTTTACATGGTTCTGCCCTTGAGGTAAACACAGAGTCCCAGTGAGAATGAAAGCAAAGACAAGAATTCCCTACTGTATGTTTTATTAAAAGGCTGCATTCCAAAGGAGGCATCTTCAGGCTGAGACTTAATAGAAAAGACTTGACTCCAGCCTTATACTTTTATACAGGTTCAAGTTGACACAAAACCTAACTGCTACAGGTATAATTTTTTCCACAAGGGAAGCGAAAATGTATTGAACTGTGCTCCAGGCATTACAACTTAAAAATAAAGAAAGCAAAATCGATGTAAGATCTGCAGTCTAGCATGATGCTTTCTGGAACAATTCTAAGGCCAAGATTACAATTAGAAACAAAACTGATATTAGTCTTATAATTTGCACCCTTTACAGTACTGCATCTCTCATAAATACTCGGGTTCTAGGAAATATATTCATGTTCTAAATTAAAACATGACAACTATTAACAGCATCAACTTACTGGTCGGCTGGTAAATCAGCATATATTTCCTCAACCCCCAATTTTAAGTCTCTTAAGTTTCTATTAAGTTGGTATGAGTAGCTGAGATTGCAGACTTTCTTTCCTTTATCTTATGCATGCTTTCTTCATAATTTTAGTACAAATATGAAATACATAGCAGTTGATTAACATAAATATATTGACTTTAGAATTAGCCACATATCTGCTAATTTATTGAATTCTGTGATACTTATACATATCTACTGTCAAAATAACACAAAAGTATATATTGAGGAAAGTGGCATTACAATGACTGATTTAATAGAATTTTCCCATTATATTGATATTTAATAGATAAAATGTACAACTTAAAAACAATGAATATAGACATTATTATCTGAAGGTTACCTGAAGGTATTTAATTAAGATTTCACTAGTCAAATTATTTCCAATGTCAGGTTTTGTCGGTCCTAAATGCTCTATTAATGTAGAAATATCAATGTTTTTCTTGGATTTTATCACACTCAGCCAATTATTAAAGAAGCAAGTACATTCAAAAACTTGAAAATAGAAAATTCTTGTCTATAGAATTCACCAAACTTAAGTATCTACGGAATAAAGAATAGGTCATAATCAAGATAAAATATCAGTTAATTTATCTAAGAGATAAGCTTTTTTTCAAATGGTTTTACTATAAACTCTTATTTCATTACCCTTTACATAACACAATCTCCAAACATTACAGACAATGAATCCTAGAATCCAGATAAAATCACATTTAAACTGCAGTTAGAAATGTCTGTGTTTATGGAATTTAGTTTGAAGGTTAGATCATTGCTCACTCTCTCCAAGATTAGATATCTATAATGTTTGCTTTCTCTAAACAGAGAAGAAAGTGCTTCACTATTTACCTTTGGGAATATTAGGACTTTAACAGAACAGAAAATGTATTAAAAAGACTGAGCGTGTGATATTGGAACCTTTTCTTTGTGGTTAGAATCTTTTTACCATAAGCTGAAATGGCTCTACAAGACTCAATAACCCATCAGGCTAATGGAATCAGACATGATAATAGTTACTCTAATCTGTTCTTAGAATAGGATACTTTTAAAACATGCCTTATATTTATCAAAAACCTCAATTTGCATCAATTAAAATAATAGAAAAATCAGTTTTTTTATTCAATTTATTTTTATTATTTTATTATTTATTTTATTCTTATAGTTTATAGTTGGTAAAAGAAAATAAAAGCACCACTCTTAAAGATATCATCCTTACCATATTTAGTATCTAAATTTTAAAATGATGGTTAAAACAGATCCTGTTAAATGCCTTTTTGAGATTTAATTCATTAAATTGAACAAAACTGAGAAGAAGATAAACAGAGGTGTAAACCTATCACTTAGAGTGAAATGTCATATGGTTAAGAAATTTTAAAAATGTAAGTTAAAACTCTGTAGTCTGTATATTACTAATGACCCTTCTTATTGTTGAAATGAAATAGTTACACAATTGTTCATTACAGAAAAAAAATGTTTTCCTACCTATTTACTCAGAAATTACAATATCACCTCTTTTTATAGCTAATAAAATTTCAAATTCACTTAACGTTGACAACCAAACCAGAATATAATTTTCTTATAAATCATTTTATTGCTCCTATTTTTTAGAGTTCCAAAATTTCCCCCATTTTTAGTTTTGATCACTAGGTACCTAAAACGGTATAGGTCTTTCAATCAGGAGTAGATTGCTACTGAATAAATAAGCATATGGATCAGTAAAATCTTCTTCCAACCTAAGTGCATCCTAGAAGGGCTATAAATTGTTAAATCAAAATTGAATGAATATGGCTGAGCCCCTGTGGCATATAGTGGTTGTGCGCAGGACTGCGGCCCACTGGGATGGATGGTCAATTCCAGCAGTGGTTCCACAGGAAGAAAGGCTGGGTCTCCTACTCCCACCACCAGAGGGCAGTGATGCCGCCTCCCCCCCCCCCCCCACACACAAAACAAAAAAAAGAAAAAGAAAAACAAAATTGAATGCATATATTTACAACAATAAGAGTAATAGTAAAATCTTCTTGAAGAGGGAGTCTTTGAACATAAATACATTTTAATTGCCAAAAGCTTGTGAAGCATGAAAAGCATTTTCTTGCACATGGTTGTTAGAAAGAGATGGTAAAACAAATTGCTTTTCTGTATGAGACATAAATAGTAGTGGGAATTTGGATGAAATAGGGAAGTGCAGATATTAAGAATCATAAGCAGGGATCAAAAATATTCTATTCTTGCAAGGTTGAGACATAAAACAAAATTCTAATTAGAAAGAAATAAAGAAATCCTCAGTATTGGGTGTATAATTTTGGAGTTCTATATAATGTTATCTTTAAGTTCTCTTCTGAGACAGTGTGATCAGAACCCCAATCTCTAATACACATAAAAATATCCTCACATTGCTCAGCTTCTCTGTTCCCCTATCCTACAGTGAATGTGGATGGGTACATATTTTGCGTGTGTTTTATTTAGGTCATTTTTCTAATATTACATGCAAATGAAATTTTGCTGAAGATAATTCAATGATGGTTGCAGCAACACATTGACAGGAAGCTGCCAGAAATGCAAGCAAACTTTCAAATGAGAAGGGGACCCAGGAGTATCATTGCTGATGTTTTATAGATCCTAATTGAAATCAGAGATCCCCAGAAAGATATTTACCAAGGCACCTGACTATGCAAATCATAACAAACTATGGACAATGTTGAGAAAATGAGAATCCCAGATATTACATTGTGCCCATACAGAATTGCACATGGATGAAGAGACAATTGTGTGAACAGATCAAAGGAATACTGCATGGCTTAAGTTCTAAGGAATACTGCATAGCTTAAAATCTAGAAAGGTGTGTTTCAGGGTTGTAACATCTTACCATACTTAATCAATCTGTAGACTAAATAGATAACCAGAAAATCTGAAGAATGTAGCACCAGACTTATTAAAAACCCATGATGTACAATTTACACAAAATTGCTTGCTAAAAGTGAGAACTTAAAGCACATTGCAATGAAGACAAAGGATGGAAGTACTCAGTATGGCTTATGGCTTAATGTAGAGAACCAAAATCCTCACAACTTCATGAGTAGGTGACATTGTGATAGTCAAAGACTGAATGAAAGCTTTACCTTTGCTTGGATCCATAATAAATGTTCAAGAAACCAAACACCACATCACACTGGGTAAATTTTCTGCATAAAATCTGTTTGAAGTGTTGAAAAGCGAGGATGCTACATTGAGGAATAAGGTGTACCTCTCTCAAGTCATGTTTCTTTCAATTGTCTCATATGAATAAGGAAGACCTAACCAAACAATGAGCTTGGTTTATGATGGTGATGAAGACTATGAAAGCACCATGGATTTTTAAAAAGCAAACAAATGTGCCTTGAAAGAAATACAGCCAAATGCTCTTTATAGGTAGAGAGGGTGAGACTTTGTTTCAAGTACTTTGGACATGTTGTCGGGAAGGGCTGGTTCCTGGAGAAGGACATCATGTCTGGTAAATTAGAGGAGCAGCGCAGAGGAAGGCGGATCACCGTAGTGACTGGAACAATGAGCTCAAGCGCGAGAACTGCGAGGAGGATGGCGTAGGGCCATGTGGCGTTTACTCCTGCTGCGCCTGCATTGCTAGGAGTCACGGCCAACTCGATAGCCCCTGACAACGGAAGGTGGGTCCCATTGCCCGAAGAAGCCACTGTCATTGAGTCAATTCCAACTATGAAAGACCCTCTCTAGAGTCCTCGAAGCTGTGAATCCTCGGGGAAGCAGACAGGCACATTTGCTCCTGTCAGTCCATGCTGAGGCTATTCCAAGGCCATCAACAGCACCACCAGGTCTTTCTTCATTGTGTTAGCAACCCTCTGTGGACCTTCCGGTTCACAATGACCCAGCCGGGGCAGAGCTAGCCCACGGCGCCACACGCTCCACTCCTTATGTGTGCACATTGCCAGGTTTTTTCTACTGGACTAAGCTGCTGCTCTTTTTCTTAGTAGGAAGCTGCTTTCACAATTGCATCACGAGGTTAAGTATTTTCATGACTGAACCACACCATGAGGAGATTTTATATATACACACACAAATATATCAGATGAATACATCTGCATTTATCATATATACATTACATATTTTTACATGCATACGTTTATGTGTATATTTATTATATATATCAGACAAATACATATGTGTTTATTATATACATGTATCTTTAATTTAGACCGACACACTTCTGAATGCAGTATTTTAATCTCTTTACTCTTCACCAAAGAATTATGTGTTCTTTGTTTCATACCACATCAAATTGGAAGTTTGATTAACCTTGAGTGACGTAAATGTTAATTTTCAATGGTCTTCAGATTTTGGAAACAATATCAGGACTATGGGGTGAATGAGGTAAAGTTCCCCAAATAAATTATCATATGAAAGTCCTTACTGGCTTTAAAGAGTGGGCAGTGCCTTATTGCTATTGGATTAAAAAAAATTTTTATTTCAGCATAAACTTCCTAACTTGACACATCAATGCTCTTCTTAATGTTTCAAAAAGTACTTCCTTTTAACCAGTCTCATGCTTGCCCTATGTTTTTCAGAAAAAGAACCCCACCAATCAAGCAAACAAAAATCAATGTTACCTATGGGCAAACACCACAACAGTCTCTGAAAGTTGTGGACTTTTGAAGCTGACCTTTTTGGCCTAGAATCTGACTGATTATATATTCATGTATATATAAATGTATAAGCACACACACATTCAATATATGCAAGTAATTCAATGAAAAAAATGAATGAGCAGAAAACATAAATTATTGAGAATTATCTTAAGTGGAAGAAATTTGACCCAAAAGATATATATTGACAATACAACTTCATTTACATAAGATGCTAGAAAAAATAAACTAATCTACAGGGACAGAAGCAGATTTTCCAGAGACTAGAGAACAAAGGAAGGGATTACAAAGTAGTATGTATGCTAAAACTTAGAAGCTGAATTGTATCATTAACACTCAGAAGAGAATAATGTATAGAGTAGAAGCTCCATTTTTAAATGAGTAGTATAAGTAAAATACTTAAAGAAATTAAAATTTTAGTATACAAATAACACTAGAAACATTAAATATGGTTCTGAAAATGAAATACACTTTTACCATCAAATGTTTCACCGAAGAAACCTGTTCAGATATCCACAATACCCCCACCCACTGCCATACAGTTAATTTCAACCTTATATAGTGTCTCAAAACTCTAAATGCTGACTGATGTATATAGCATTCATCTTTCTTTCATAAAATAGCCAGTGTGCTTAGCATGCTATGCTTATAGTGAGTAGTTGACACCTATTCCACAAGACTCCTTAAATATTCGTGTATATAAATATTCACTCACATGCTTATGTAGTTTGCTTTGAAATAAAAATAAAGATCTATCCACATGCCTTGGACCAAATTTTTTAAAGGACAGCTAGTTTGTAAAGCAATAGGAGTGATAAAGTGCAGTCCTGATAATTTAGACATATGACTCATAATCCATCAGCATGGCAAACCCATATTTAAACCAGTTCACTAGTAATCTAGCACTCAATTAGAGCTAAATCAATACAACAAGGTCTTACGTTTCCTAAAGCTCTTGCATGCTTTCCTAAAGCTCTTGGACCACTGAAGCTGACCTTGTGTGGAAAGGGGTGTGCTATTGCCATTACATCTGTAATTCCTGATCAAGGAGTTTAATTAGGAAGTGGGTCAATTAAAAATGATCAGTTAGACTTAATCTTTGATAATTTATTTTGATTGTACTCCGTGGTTTTCATCATCATATATGACATGGCATAATTGAAGTTCATCCTCTTTGCTTCGTGATAGAGACAAAATTCATATCCTTTGTTCAGGTTTGTTTTCTTCCCTGTAATTCAAGCAGAAACAAAAATCAAAATGACAATTGCCAGAATTCCATGTGAACATGTTAGATGCTTTGTGGCAGACATTTTATCAAAATAAGAGGCTTTTCTAACACCACAGTTTCTTTGTCATCTTTGCTTGTGACACTGTGTCTGGTACTTAGACTCCAGCAAGTGGTACTATAGTAAAGAAATGCTTTGATGCTTTGCTAGACAAAATTTTAAAATCAAATTTTAAGTTTCAGAAGTTTCCCCTCACAAAATATTCATTCACTCTCCAATTATCTTCACTTTATAAATGTATGAAAGATGGAGCAAGTTAAGATATATAATGCAAGGCTTTGGATTCCCAAATTTAGTCATGCTAGATGATACTCCCAAGAGTTGAAATGAAGCAGAGCATTCGAAAGCCCCCTTTTGGGCGTCCAGTGAATCTGTATATACTTTAAATCTCCTTCTGATGCTTTCTACATCAATATTTTGTCTTATAATCTTACAATTTTGAAACTTTCAGATTGAATATTCTCTTCATTTCTTTCAGTTTAAGATACTGTTTTATCCTTTTTGGTTTCCTTACTCTACCTTTTTTCACATTGCATTATAGTATTTTACTGTCTTCTAGAACTATACTAGCAAATTTTTATTCACCTCTTTGACTTCATCATTTTTTTCCATTTTCTCTAGCTATTCTGTGATTAAGAGCAAGTTTAAAAGTGTCTTCTGGCATCCATTTTAATATTTTATTTTGTATTTAAATTTATTGAGCACCTGTTACATAGTTTAGAAGCTTTCACATAAATTGCATTTCGATACACAGTTAAAGAAAGTGAGTTAGCAAAACAGATGAAATCATTGTGATCAGTTCCCCCTTATCCTAGCCTACTCCCACTCATCTTACCTTCCTGGTATTGCTACATTCATTATGGATACTGAGGGGTTTATTTGTCCTGGGGTCCCTGTGCTGCATGCTCTTATCTGTATCAGTGCACATGCTCTGGGAAGAAGCATTAAAGAACTAGAGGAAAGTTTTTCTTGCCTTCTTAATGATATTTTGCCTTCTTCACAAATGATGGCCTTGATGTCCTCCTACAGTAGTGTTCAATCCAACAAAACTGTTCTTGAGTTGTTTTTGAAATTCAGATGGGATAGACTTGAAGTCATATTTATTTTCATTTTTTTAAAATTCTTCAGCTTTAACCTGAACATAGAGATATCTGGTACCTATTTCTCAATCAGTTCGTGGCCTATTTTAAGCTACTGATATTGAATTTCTCTACTATCTATACTCACAGTTATAATGTATTTGATTACCACATATTCATCTGGAGAGGTATATGTGCTATTAAAAATCATATTGGCTATGAACATGTCATTGGTCTGGCAAAATTCAATCATATGATGTCCAGCTTTATTTCTATTTGCATAACCCTATTTTCCAATTACTTAATTTCAATTGTCAATTGAAATTTTATATTTAAATTGTCAATAATTATCAATGTATTTTGATTTCATATTTAATCAAATTCTGACTGAAGGCATAAGTATAATTCTTCTACTTCACTAGTAGCTTTCAAAGTTGATGCATAAATTTGAATAGCATTTGTATTGATTAGATTTCCTATAAGGGAGATAGATAAAATTCTGTCACAGACAGAAGCTCTTCCTGAGTCATATTTCATGTGCCTTCTGATCTGAAGGATGCATCTTCTGACTCTACCTCTGACAATGTTCTACTTCTAATCATTTGACCTTCAGTATCTCATAAAGCTTTCCCTGCAATTTATCAGGTTTTTCAGAGACGGACTGCTCTGGAATGGCCAATCTACAGTTTCTCTTTAATTGTTCTTAGTTGGGAAGCTCTCTGAAAACATGTTCATTTACGGTAACCTTGCTGGTATTTGGAATAATAATGACATATTTCCTGAATCACAGCAACATACACACCACCAGAGAATGGCAAACGGACAGACAAGTGTTGGTTCACACATATCAGAACTTCAAAGGCTCATGGAAACATTTCATTTTTTTGGAAAAATTTTGGATAGCCTCATATACTTATTGATCCTGTTTTGGAGACTCCTGGTTGACCACTCAGGCATTATTTCTCATCCCTTTATTCTTTCAGAGCACTATGAACATAACTCATACCATATGTATCCTAGTCTGTGAATTATAAATCACATCAGGCAGTCCTACCATTAAAATTTAAGCTTTGCTATTGTGAAAGCTGCAAATTGTCCCTTGGTATATGTGCAGAATCTATCTCAGGGATAGCATGTAAAAACTCTTAATAAATCTTGAATAATTAACTAAATGAACTAAACAATGACTAACTGTACTTCCTCTAGCTTTGGAATTCATTCAAATCCTCCCTCGTTTAGAACATGTTCTTATCTCATGTTTTGTTCAGATATTTGTCTCTTCCCCCACAATGGAAGTACTTATATGGGGTTTTCCTGTAATATACAAACTATAATTTATTTTAATTTTGTATAATTTTCCTTTAAAGTGAAAACCCAAGAGATAGTTGCTGTCTAATATTCAGCATTGTGTCTTTTACAAAACAAGTATCTATTGAAGAAGTCATCAAAATTTCTCTGATGCAAAGTAGTATTGAAAGTCTTTTATTTTAAGGAAAAAGAAAGAAAATGAAGATAGAAGGAAGGAAAGAATGAAGAAAAAAGGAAGGGAAGGAGGAACTGGTGAAAAATATTCTGAAAAAGATAAGGAGCTATTGATTCTGATGGCAGAGCCTAAGGAAGCTACAGACATAATATTAGAAATATACTTTTGAGGAGGAATACAGTTTGGGCAACATAAATGAGAAGGTATATCATATTCTCTTTGTTGAAATAAATTATCCTAAGGAGATATGTATTACGATTCATTTAGAAAATAATATGCATTATACATTAGAATCAATATACATTAATATAGAGACAAATTCATTGCCATAGAGTTGCTGCCCACTAATAGTGACCCTATAAGGCATAGTAGAACTTCTCCAGTGAGTTTCTGAGATCAAATCTCTATGGGAGTGGAAAGAATGTCTTTCTGCTGCAGAGCAGCATGTGGTTTCAATCTGTCACCCTTAAACCCCATAGTCCAATGTGTTACCACTATGCTACCAAAGGTCCAAGATTAAGCTGTAGATGAAGAGAAAAAGTAGAATACGATTATCCTAACTCTTCCTCCAAATTCTATCTCAGAAGTGTCCTAATTCTAACCACAAACTAAGCCCAACTCTCTCAAGCCTGCTCCAATTTATAGCAGTTTGCCAGCAGAGGAGTAGTAACCCTTAGTGTGTTTGTCAGGGTTGGCTAGAGAAATACATCCAGTGAGGCACTCATATGTGTATAAGAAAACTTTACATAAAAGAGCAATTTTATATTGAGAAAATATCCCAGCCTCATGCAGATTAAGCCTCTAAATCCTACATATGTCAATGCAAGTCCATAAATTCCTCTTCAATATTTAAGAGCACTTGAATACTGAGAAAATATCTCAGCCCAGTCAGGATCCATTCCACAAGTCTGATATTAGCCTATATGTTGATAATAGTCCATAAGCTGATCTTCAAACTCACAGAACACATGGAATGATGCCAAATGCAGGAAGATCACAGACCAGTGGATAGAAAGTCTTGTGGATCCAGTGGCAGTGGAAGCACGTCAGTGCTGGTAGAGGTCTCCTCATGACTTTTTCAGCTCCAAGGTTCTAGCATAACTCCATGTGGCTTTTCAGTAGAAATGTCTATCAGGGAGAGCTATTTGTCTCCTTAACACCTACAAATGAGGTCATCAAGCTTTCATCTGATTGACAGGTTAACTAAAAACCTTCAGTTCTAAGTCTCAAGTTGATACTGGATTATGTAACTACCACATATAGTTTCCAAGGATATGATCCTTAGGAAAGAGAGTGCTTCATCTTTTTCTTGGGAGCAGCTGATGGTTTCAACTGAATTCAGTTGGCATTCAGGTGTTTCCTCAGTGGCGCACCAGAGTGCTTTTCTTCACAGTGTAGTGTAGCAGATATACATTTGTGGGGTTTTGCTTTCCCTGTTAGTAAAAATATGGCTATCATGTGTACAGGGGAAAATGTCCCCTCTAAATGTTGGTCCAGGATTCTTTTCTAATATTTTATGAAAATTGATGTACAAAATTTAAAAAATGCACAGTATGTTTATAAAATAACTTTAACATGAGCACACTTGTGTGAATAGGAATCATATTAAAATACATAAGATTATCCAAGAAACCAGAAAAAATATTTTGTCCTTTACATTATTCTGAATTATATACAAAGAGGTTTGTTTGCTTGTTTTGAAATTTATAAAACTACAATCCTGCAGTTTTTATTCTGGGTTGTGTCCTTTTTTCTCACTCAGGATTATATATTTGAGATTATTTTCTGCATGCAGCAGTGGTTAATTCATATCTAAAAATATTTTATATGAACATATTGCATTTTGGAAAAGAATATTAAAAGTTCTATGAGTTGTTGTAAAGACAACTGATCAGTTTTAGAAGAACTCAGACCGGAGTCCTCCTTCGCGACAACAATAGCAAGATTTCATTCTTCCATAATCTGGACATGTTGTCAGAATAAGCCAGTCCCTGGAGAAGGATATCGTTTTTGGAAAAGAGAAGGGTGAGGAAAAAAGGGAAGACCGTCAAGGTGATGAATAGACACCAGGGTGGCACTAATGGACTGGAGCACAGAGACCATGTGAGGAGGGTGCAGGGCTGAGCCGTCTCTCGTCCTGCTGTGCACAGGGCCGCTCTGGAATGGAGTCAGCAGGATGACACCTAACAACAAGAAACACCTTTCATATACCCATTCACTCTTAATGAACATTTTGGTTATTTCCCTTTTACAGCTATTCAAAATAATGTTGCCTTATGCAATTTGATGCATATCTTTTGATATAAATATATGCATGTGTGCTGTTGTTATGTGCCTCTAACTCTAAATAACGCCACAGAAGAGAGTAGAACAGTAGAACATGCCCATGGGGTTCCCTAGACTGTGATCCTTACATAAGCAGATATAAGAGCTGTTGTTAGCTGGACTTCAGCCATCAGCCTTCCTCGTAGCATTTCAACCCTTGGACCATTATGGCTGTTTCTCTATTAAACATTTGTTATACTTGGGTATTGCAGCCCTGGTGGTGTAGTGGTTGCAATTCGCATAGCTGCTGTCCTTAACAACCAGCTCTCTGAGGCAAAGTTGGGCTTTCTACTCCTGTAATAGATGCAGTGTCAGAAATCCAGGGGCTCCGTATCAGACATCATTGACTTCAATCACTGAGATTTTACTTTTGGTGTTTAGTAACAAGACGTGTAATTACTGCACTATTCCACACTGCCAGCAAGTCAGCCCTGACTCACGGTGACCCTGAAGAACCTAGTCTAATTTCCTCCTGTGAGTTTTAGAGGTTACAGAGCTTTGCTGGGTGAACAAGGCTCCATCTTTCTCACACAGAGTAGTTGCGACGTTTTACAACTGCCAGTACTATATGTGAGTTCTAGTAGCACTGCATCTTCAGCAATCTTTGTTTCTTTATGGTCATTGCTGTGTTATTTATAGTTTTACTTTTAATTTAGGCAAATTGCTAGGTATATAGAGCTATGTAACTGTGTTCATGGAAAAATGTAGAATAATTTTCACATGCTTACTTATATTTTAATATACTGCATGAAAGCCATTTTTCGAGTTTTATTTTCAATTTTTATATTAGTCTGTTCATTTCAATGTATCTCTATCCATCTTTACTTATCAATTCATATGAGTCCCCTGATCAGAATATACATTCTTTGTACTCAAAGTACTATTTATCTTTTTAATTGTACCATGTTTTATGAACTCGAGTTCTGAATTCAACGAAATCCAATTTATCACTCTTTTATCATTGTTTTATTGTTTGTTGTTTCCATTTTAAAGAAATTATTAACTGTATGAGAATTAAGAGTGCGAGGTGGAGTCTAGTCTGTCAATCTGGATAGCCAATGAGACCTCCTTGTGGGCATGGGCTTCTCCCGAGAATTCTGGGAAATGTGGTCATTCCTTCTGGAATGTGGGAGATACGATCTCTCTCGGTTCACTTATTTGGAGATTCTACTGACAATGCTAGCTGCCTGAGAGACTTGACTGACAAGGCTGACTCCCTGGGAGACATCCTCGAGGAGAAGTCGCATAGATCTGCCCTGATGCAGCAAGAAATCTGGACTTGGAGAAGCCAGTGGGTAGAAAGTCTTTGGATCCTAGGGTGCTGTAAGTACCTCAGCACTGGCAGAGATCTTCATGTGGTTACTTCAGTTCCCAGGACTGCATCAGAGTGGGAATCATGGAGGAAGAAGCCTTGAGGGAAGAGAAACAGAAATTGGCATAAGATATGAAAATAATAATTTATAATTTATCAGACGGTCATGAGAGTGGGAGGGAGATTGAAGGGTAAAAGGAAGAGTTGATACCCAGGGATCAAATAAAATGTAAATGTTTAGAAAACAATGATGTCAATGTGTGTATTATCATGCTTTATACAACACATATGGATTGCTATAAGAGCTGTTAAAGTCCACAATAAAATTATGTTTAAAAAGCAATAATGCCTTGTGTTAAAGCACTTGTTTTTTTTTCCCTTGTAGTTTCATACTTGGATTTTTTTCAGAGCACTGCTAAATATAATAAGATAGAAAACTGTCTCATTATTCATTGACATATTGGGGGAAATATTTCAGTGTTTTACCTTTAAATATTGTTCTTGTTGAATTTATAGAAATGCAACGTAGGTTATGGAAATACCCTTTATTAAAATGAAATACTCTTATTTGCAGTTGAGATATTTGTTGCAGTTGATATTTTGTTTTGTTGAATTTAACTGAATTTATCAGCTAGAGTTAATGCCTAAAATATATTTTCTTCTTTTATTAAATGAACTTGTAAACTTCTCCATTGGTTCTACCTGCAGTACTTCCTTCCTTTGTCTCTGCACCCTTTTTAGAGATGACAAGCCCTCGATGGTTCTACCTCACCCCCTACTCTTGTCTCTCCCCCTTTCTGGAGATGGTAGTTTTTCTACCTTTTAGAGTCTCAAGACCTCTCCTTTCCTGTTCTCTCTATTGTCTCTCCACACAAACCTCCAAGCTTTCTAAAGGCAACCCATTTTTATTTGTGAGGATGTACTAGCAAACATTTTATTTTCACTCAAAAAAGTTTGCTTGGACTTCCAAAATGTAATGATAAAGAATACAGTTGATTTTTAAACAATTTGATAATCTTGCACACTAAACAAAACTATGGTTGACTCTTACTTCAAATTTTGATTTTTTAAGTCCTGAATGCCTTGGCAGTTGAGTGAGACAGCTACATATGCTTGATTGATGATTTCTGATGGTGAAATATTTCAAGAAAACAAGCAAATAAAACTGCACATAGAGAGGAGACCTCAATGCATTTTGTCCTTGAATCTTGAATTCTCTAATGTTGATTAGGTTCCATTGCCTTCAAACAAGCCCTTTATTTCTTTTTCCCTCCTGTCTTAAATTTTTATCTTGCATTTATGGTCCAATTGCATTTATTTGGTCAAAACTCAAAACAAAATCACCAAAATTTATCTTCATTCTAAAACTTTATAAATTCTTTAAAATCAGCAAACTGATATGGCTCCTATATATAGTGGCAGACATAGTGACAATATAAAATGAATGCCCTTCCTTCACATTTGTGGGATTCTAAACATTCTTAGTGGACCAATCTTCTACACATCTTCAAGAATCATATGGCACATAACCATACACACAAAAATGCCCTCACAATCTGGAGGACTTTTCTCAAACTCTAATCCTATAAAAGTCCTTCTTTAGATATGTTTACTCTAAAAATTCTTTAATTTCTGGAGAATTCCATGTGCAGATAACGTAAAGTATGGTTTTAGAGGAAGAGAATGGCCAGGCAATGAGAGTTGCACGAGAATCAGTGATCTAACAGTTAATTACAAGTAATCAAAATCAGGGGTTCAGAGGTAGAAACTGCTCTAAGTGGCAAAGGTATGAAAAGAGTCCCCTGTAAAAATTTGCAAAGTCTAGTAAACCTTATTGCACAATGCAATTCACTTAACAGTGTCTCTCTGAGTCAGCACATACTAGATATCAACAGATTTATTTTATTCTAGTATAATGCTATCATTTCTAGATTTTAGAAAAAGTGGTGCTTACTTTTAAGATATCATAAGTTTACAGTGTCACTTTACACTTGTGATATATATAATTTAATATAAGACAAAGGGCAAAGATCTTTCATAATCTTTTGTAAACTAGTATAAACAAACTAGTAGACAAATGTGCCATCATACTTGAGTGACAGTTTTAACTACAAACACAGAGACAAAAAGTGATAGAAATCATATTGATCTTTAGTAACTCACATTGCATTCATATTAATAATAAATGTTACAGGAGCATCATAAATATGCAAAAGAGCAACACATCAGCCTACACATCATCAGTAATTTGCAGGCTTACACTCATAGGAAACCACTAATGGAAAGCAGTGCATTTTCTTTTCTATGAATAGTCAAATGCCATGCATAATGCAACAGCACTGCTGCTAATAGCAGAGTCAGGCTGGATCACTTAAATGTGTTATTATGAGCAGGACAAATGGATATTTCCATTGCCCCACAATAAAATACTTCTCTGCCTTCACGCTCGCCTAATTCTTCAGTTATCTTCTTTACCCCATCACTTGTTTTTATAGGAAGTACAAAAATGGCTGTTGGTGTACTAAGGTATTTATTTGCTCTCACATTAAAGAGAAGGGTGATCCAGGAATACAAATACAAACACAAATAATAATAACAATAATGACAATAATAATAATCAAAGTTATGAATTCCTGAAGCGTCTACTCAACCTACTTTGAAGTGTCAGAGGATTATCCACCCACACCTCACATGGTACATGTACATTATTAAACATTCCTTTTTTGGGTAAATGAACTTTGGAATCAGTATGATTTAAGGTCCTAATTCAGTGAAAGTGCATTCCTAGATAGCAGGTACAGAGGCGATTGATTAGCAGCCCCTAAACAGAAATACATAGGATCCCTGGGGGCTCTTGTATAGGTGTGGCCGGCTGACTTCAGGGTGTGGAAGACTGAGACCCAACAGCTTCTTGTTGTGTGGGAGAAAGTTTGGGCTCTATGTTCTTGTTCAGATTCAGTCTCAGAAACCCCAGATAATTCCACTTTGGGTAGGAATTGATACCAGGGTAGTTAAAGTAATCTTGTGGCACAGTGGCATAGTACTCTTGATGGTTAGAGGTCAAATGTCACTCGGTGGGAGGAAGAGGCAAAAGTCTGCTTCCATCACTGGATACAGCATTGGAAATTCTATGGGACAGGCCTCCTCTGCCCCTCCTGGGTCACTCCGAGTTGGCATAGATTCCAAAGCAATGAGGACACATACAATTAGTGCTAGAAGCTCCAGAGAAAAGCCCAAGGGAAATTTTAGAGGGATCCTAATAAAGGCCAATTTGCCGAGGTTTGCTGTTGAGACACAAGTTTTATTAGTTACAGTAGGTAATTTTCAATATGTTAATGAAGCGACACCAATGTTTGAGCTCTATTTTCAAATCTCCATGCCTTGGGGGGAGTGGTTTCTAGAGTTGAAGAGTATTAGTCTAGAACTTGCTGATGACCAAGAAATTGCTGTATTTCTTTAATTCATTTTGTCAGTACATAAGAGTATTCTAAAAGAAACAATGAAGTGTAGAAATTTCCCATTTAGGTGTTTTAGTGTTTCTATTAAGATACATAGATACATATCGCATAGTCATATGGAAAAATATAAACCTTGAAAGTTAACATAGGTTATTAGTGTATGAACTTAATGGGTGATATATACTATGGTAATCAGAAGTCTGAAATATATGTATCCACAATCATAAGCTATTCTCAATAAGTATTTTTCAATTGAAAAAGTGAATTCTTAAAATAGCATTCCTTGTTCAAATTATATAGATATATGCAATATCTCTATTTCTGTGTTAAAATTTCCTAAAATATCATCAGATAATGCAATGATACTCAACATGCTTCTAACAATTTTTAGAAAATTATATAATTTAGAATAATTTTGATGATTTTGCTTATCTTCTAAAGTTCGACTTAAGCATACTTTCTTGGTCTTCTAGCATATATATCCTGGTCTTCTAGCATATATATCAATTACATTGTAATTTATTTTATCAAGCTTCTTGCCTTGTTGAATAGTATTGAAAGTACCAACGACTCCATGAAGAACAAACCCATCTGTCATGGAGCAAGTAGCACCAGAATGCTCTGAGAAAGGGAGAATATCAAGTCTATGTCTCGGGCGCTTTGGGCATATTCGCAGAAGAACCAATCCCTGGGAAAGGACTTCCTGCTTGGTCAGCAAAGAGGGGAAGACCTTCAGCAATATGGAGAGACATAGTGACTGAACCATTGCACTCAAACATAGCAGCCATCACGAGGCTTGCAGGACCCAGCAGTGTTTCTTTCGGTTGTAAAGCGGGTTGCATAAGACAGAGATGGCTGGCCCTTCCCCAAACCACATCAAACTGTCTTCGTTTCATTATCCTGTTTTACTGTTCTCAGTAGATCGTTTTCCTAAATCTAAATACTATAAGGGTAGAACTATCGCCAGCACTTATGAGATAGTCATGGCAGAGAAAGAGCAAAAACAGTGAACTTCCTGTCCTTGAGTTCTTTTCACCTCATTATAGTAATTTAGAACAGAGAAGAACTGCCCCAAGGATTTCTGAAACACTAACTCTTTACGGGAGTAGAAAGCTTCTTCTTTCTTACTCTGATAGAGTGGTGGCTTTGAACTATGACCTTCCAGTTAACAACCCAATGCCTAATTTCGAGTGGAATGATAGACTTTCATATTCGAATTCAGGCGTTAAGTCTACTCCAAATCATGACAGTCTCCTGTGTGTCAGAATAGAACTCTACTCCATATGTCATTACATGGCTGAAGTCTATGATGTAGATCACTAGGCCTTCCTTATAAAGTGCCTCTGGGTGTACTCAAAGAACTTACAGGCACATTTCCTGAGCTGAAAATGTAATAATATAGAAATAAAAGTGAAATCTATTAATTCTTTTTTGCAAAGACACATCATTTCAGTAGTAAAAGTAGTATTCTAGTCTTGGCTCAGCTATTATATTATTGAAGGATTTTAGGGAAGGCATTGAAATAAATGAATCATTTTAACTTTAGAATCTTTATGTATTTCCTTTATAGTATTATAACCATGACTGCTTCTTTTGCCTTAAAGTGAACTCTTGTTTGTTGTTACTGAGAATGTATGCAATGAAACACCAATTCAACGATATCGGAATTATAGATTTAGCAATATCTGCAACTATACAATTCAGCAACATCTACAACAATATCACTAAGCAATAATGATTGCATTCTTCAACTTTCACTTTTTTTCACTAAATTTCCTCTGATCTTCCTGTTTCCTGGAAATCCATTTTCTCACATAGATAGTTCTTAAAAGCACATACTTTTCAAGGCAGCCAGTTTTTACTAGTCAAGCTAAACTATTGTTTCATTTTAATAAGACAGCAGGGAAATTCTAGGATTAGGTCAAAATTTTATCCCAGAATAATAGCTGGAAAAGTCCATCCATTCTCCCTGGCTCCATAAAGTCTAGAGTTCTGCTTACAGTTATGAAATTCTCTCCTCGGTTTTTCCTTTTTGATAAGGATTCTTCTATGGAATTCCCTTCTGAAGATATTCACTAATATTCCCCTTTGCCAACTACTTCAGGTCAGGTCTTACTAATAGATTGTAGTCCTTATACTTGTGGCATGGATCGATCTCTGCCATGATCTGAAGAGGGAGGGTCTTTAATATCCTCCTACTGGTGAAATGGTTGCAAGAAAAATAAAATTAATAATGGGAGTGAGTCACCATTTAGTCCTTCTGGTCTCCTGGCAAAGGTGGCAGCTGTTTATGGAGACAATGCCATAGCAACATATTCCATTCCTCCTCCATTCACTACTCTCTTGTTCTGTTGCCCTGGGCAAATAGAGAATCACTGTACTTTGGAAAGGCTCTTGTAATCTTTCAAAAACTTAGGCCATCGGCAGTAAACCAGAACCTCTCTTACTGCCATCAAGTCAATTTCGACTCATAGTGGACCCTATAGGATAGACTTGAACTGCTCTAGTTTGTTTCTGAGGCTATGAATTTTTACAGGAGTAGAAAGTCTCTTCTCTTACCTTGGTCATCTTGTGCTTTCAAATGACTGACTCCGCAGTTAGTGGCCCTAAACATAAGCCAATTATGTTACCAGAGCTCCTTGACGAGGATCTAGAACATGCAATTAGGCCCATTATCTGTATTCCCCATGAATCATGACTGCAAATCCTGAGCCAAGAAACTAAACCCCATTTGTACTTGGGTTGTATATAAACAGCCTCAGAAGTTAGTTTATTGTTTTATACATACGTAGATAGATAAATAAATAAAATAACTTTTCCCAATTCAGCTTATTAGAAGGATGCAATCCCCTGACACCAAATACAGGGAATTTGAACAAGTTCATGGGAAAAATGGCATTCAAGATATTAGGATTTTCCCACAAATTTTTTGCTGTTCACTCAAACAATACTTGATTGTCCCAACCTACTATATTATGAGAAATTTTATTTTATTTTCAATATATGGTGAGGAAGTGAGATTTATTTTATGAAATCTCAAATAATTTAATAAATCCAAAATAAGGCAGTTAGATAGGGTAAAACATAGCAAAGAACATAAAATAAAAATTAAAAAGAAGACTGAGCCCTGGTGGCATAATGGTTGTGCGTGGGACTGCGGCCCAGTGGGATGGAGGTTCAATTCCAGCAGCAGCTCCACAGGAGCAAAGGCTGGGCCTCCTACTCCCACCACCAGAGGACAGTGATGCCTCAAAAATAAAAGAAAACAAAAACAGAAATAAAATGATATCAATCAAATCATACCAATAACCATATGAAACAAAATTATTCTAAAAACTTTAGAGGCTACATGCAAAATATGAATATAGAAAATTTAATGTGTGAATACTTACACTTCAATTAAAAGAATATTGGAGATCCTACTAAATCAATATAAATATAACTTCAGAGTAAGGATCATTACCAAAAAGAAGGAATAGCTTTTAAGAATTAAGAAAGGATCAACTCAGAAAGTATTAAATGATTTTAACTATACATCCTGAACCTGACATAGCTGATCTTTAAATATGTGAAACAAACAAAAAACTGACCCACATATAAACCAACAGACGATGAGGTACCCCTCCAAAATGGAATAAACCTCCACTGACGTGAGGGGGCTAGGGCATTTGGAGTTTGTTCCACCAGGTGAGATTATTCGTTAAGCTTTCTATTTATAGATTTTGAAAAGGTAGTGAAATCATGTGCAACAGAAAAGGCCTGATTTGTGACAGGTGGAGGGCTGTTTTTGCCACCCTGACAATGCACCTCCTCATGGAGTCATCTGAGTGCTCCAGTTTCGGGCAAAAGACAGTATGCCTCTCTTATACACCTGCCTCCTTTGGGGACTTCATTTTGCTTCTGAGAATGAAGAGGGACATGAAAGAAGAGCAATTTGACAATGTAGAAGAGGTGGGGGGTGGGGAGCAAACAAAAAAAATGAGGGCGGTGCTGTCAAACCATCCAATCAGATAAGCTTGAAAAATGTCTCCAAGGATGAAGTCATAGATTTGACAAGGGTATTAAGTATAATGGAGACTACTTTAAAGTGATGAGGTTGTTTGGGTAAAAAAATTAGATAGATAGCTTTGAAAATAAATTCTGTGTTTGGGGGGCACTCCCACATATTGTGACATTTCCAGAGTTCAATAATCCTTTCTCATTTACCGAAAAACAGGTCTGCTTCCACAGCTAACTATTTACCTCTAGGCATTGCTTTAGCTAAATTGATGCCTCAGTTTTAAAATGACTTGTCACTCATAAACACATTCAAAGTATGTGAAAAGAAGTCTCAGAATCCTCATTTCTAAGGAGCACACTGAGTGAATGTGTAGTATAATAGACTTGCAAAGTCTATTTGATTTTTGAACTTTGTTTATGATTTATTGATAATTTGAAAGTGTGTTTATTTTTCTTATATTATGGGTTTCTTACTACCCAAGCATTATTGTCATCTAATTTACTAATGGAAAGCATATTTTGGAGAGTGTATTTTTATTATTTCACAACTTTTAAATTTATTGAGATATATTTATAAGATTGCACATGCGCTGCCCTGTAATTTGTGTCATGTGGACTTCAGATGAATATTTGATCTAATATTCTTGAATAGACTTGTATAGCTCTCTAAAGTTACAGTCATTTATATTAGTCAAATATCTTATTTCCTTCTAGATCTGCTGCCTAGTTAGTCTCTATATTCTCAGAACTATGATATTGAAATCACCAATATTTTTCACTGCATTGACTATTTCTCGTTAACGTTATCATCAGTTTGCTCTTCTCTACGCCAATGTGTACACACGATGCTTATAATTTTATGTGTTTTGATGAACTCTCATTTTGAATATAAAAAGTCTTAGTAACTCTTCTTGTATTGTAAAATATTTTCTCTGATATAACCAAAAAAAACCCTTGCCCTTTTCATATTAATACTTGTCCATATCTTCATTTTAATCCATCCTTTTACCTTAAGCCAATTAAGTTTTTAAATTTAATATATGCCTTTTAAAATATTATTTGCTATTTTCAATCATATTGAGAAGAGTTGTACAGTGATTACGCAACAAATTTAGAAGACTTTCTTCCTTTTTGTGCTCTGTGTTTAGCTCCTCATTTCCCTTAACTCTTCTGTTATACTCTCAAGGAGCCATTAATCAGTTACTGTCTCTATTGATTCACCAATCATCGATTTCATACACCCAAACCCACAAAGCTAAAGAGTTAAAAATCTAACAATAACAGAATAAAACAGAAAAGTCAAGTCTACAAAATTTGCACCACCCGCACGACCTTCACTATGTTTAAACTTATTTTTGTAGCCAGTAGACAGATGTAATCCATCACCTTGAAAGTCTCCCTATGTTTTCCTGTTCCTCTACTTTATCAAGCATGATGTCTTTCTTCAAGACTAGTCATTTGTAAGCATGCCCAAAGTACCTGAGAAGCACTCTCAGTGTCCTCAATTTTAAGGCGCTTACTGATTGAACTTTCAGCACAGATTATAATGTCTTTCTAGTAGGTTCTGGAATATGGGATATTACTGTCCAACAATGCAATTCAAAAGCATTAAATATTTTGTCATTCTCAATCATTTTGCACCTTTCATTTACAAATAGAGCGATTAAAAAGTCAAGGATTGGGTCAGGTGCACCTTAATCCTCATAGCAACATCTTTATTTTTTAAAACTTTCAAGAGGTTTTTCAAAGAGTAGATTTGACCAAATCAATGTTATTTCATTCCTTACTGTCACCTGCAGGGGCATTGATTATATATTCAAGCTAAACGAAATGATTGATAGGGTGATTCTCTTCATTTATCATACAATGCTTATCGTTCCCTTGTGACAAACCTGTATTTTTATGTCAAAGCTTTACTCATACAATTTCATTAGTTACTTCTTCAATTCCTCTACTTTCAGTATTGACGTTGGTATTGTGTATTCACAGGTAGCATGTAGCATAATATTCAGCATGTAGCAGGATATGAAGAATTCCTGCTCCTGTTCCATATAGTCCAGTTTCTCAGATTATTTACAAAGATGAGAACCTGAATATCGAAAATGAAAGGGTGTGGCAATTTCTGACTGTAAATCATGCAGCATTTCCTCATTCTCTTGGTCTGTTCCAAGGATGGTAAAATTTCTACATGAGTACAACTGAATGCCACAAAATTCCTCCCTTTTTTGTGATTTTGCCCTTCATACATTACGATAAACACCCTGGTGGAACAGTTGGTTACAAATTGCATTGCAAACCACATGTTTAGCGGTTCAAAACCACCCCAGCCACTCCAGGAGAGCCTGATGAGGTTTTCTACTCCTGTAAAAAGTTACAATTGCTGCAAGCCTAGGATCATTTATCCTCTCCTTTAGGGATCTGTGCTTCTCAGAACTCTTCTGCAATATCCCAGACTTGGAATTCCTTAAAGGAATAAAGGACAAAGTGACACCAAGACAGTACCTGGAGACCCTCTCACAGTTCTATATTGTAAATCTTCCAGGCAGGCTTCCACCAATAAATATAATGCCTTTGACAGAATTACTGCACTGGGGAAAGGAAAAAGGCAAATGTCTCAGAGTTCTTAAACACTACCTTCAAACTGATGTTAATACCTGAATATTGAATGCTATTAATATTTCATATCAATTACTGTATTACTTATGAATGAAGAGTTGAACTAGACAGACTCAGTAACTGACAGAATTCCCATTTTAGATATTTGCACTCTGATATGAGAGTTATAAATTAGGAAAGACTAAGAGGAAGTTCTCGGAATATTGCCACCTTATCAGAGTAGCTGTAAAAGGCAATACTGTGTAGCTTAGAGAACTGCAGCAATTAATTCTATAGATTTTGAAGGTGTTATATTGGGGGAAATGAAGGGGTAATTAAGAGGAGAAAAATGATTCTGAAAGGAAGTTTTAAGGTTGAACTGACTGAGCATTTATCTATAACACACTAATAATGTGTGTCATTTCACCTGAAATCATCATTGTGTTATTATGCTAGCTTTGTTTGCTTGGAGGCAAAAACCCCCAGTTACATTCATTGGAAAATTGGAAGTCTTTAATACAATTTGTCTGCCTCCTATTAATCTCTACCTCAACCCCTCACTAGGACCCTCCATAAACTGAAGAGATGAAATCATAGAGCATAAAATGATATGTTGGGACATTTTATTTGATTTATAATACAAATTTATCAGATGGATTTCTCACATCGAGGTCTAACTATAAGATCATTTAATTCATACTATTTTTCATTGTCCTAAGAAATTTCTATTACTTCATTTAAATATGTTGATATCCCTATAATGTAAGAATCATTATTAACCCATCTGCAGATGTGATAACTGAGATCAAGAACTATAAGTAAATTACACAAAGGTTTATTGTATGTATTAAAAATAACCCAAAGTGTTTAAGAACCTCTGCAGACATGTAGGCAATTAGCACCTGCCTGTTTCCACTGTTGTGGGAGTAAATGAGTAAATTAATCAGGTATTGGAAACCCACTTACATTAGAATGAGTTTTACCTTGTTAAGATCTGAGGCAGAGTTTTAGGAATTGCCCTTGTTTTTTCTTAGAAAAAAATACAGCCTATCCTGAGAAAATATGAATGCACTACATAACCAGCTTTATGTACACTTAAATGTGTTTATATATTATTTAAGGAGAGAATTAATTTTAATAGTAAACAATCTAAACAGTAGCTAGCTGTCATCAAGCATCAATTACAATGTTATGAGGATCTAGCACCGATTTACAGTCACAATTAATGGCATGTCAAATTGTTGGAAGAAAGGTATTGATGTTCAATAATAAAGTAATCAGATTCTGAGAAGGCCAGATAGTTCGAACATATTTTTAAAATGTCATATATCTAAGCTGACATGCAAAATGCTTCCGTATTTCAGAAAGAAATGGTAGAAGCCTTTAAGTAAGTATATTTATTGTAGCTGTGTTTCTTGGTGCTGGAAAAACCTAGAAGAAAATTGAATATTAAGTCAATCAGATTATTTTTGGGCCATCTATTGTCAAATATTCTGAAACATTTAGTGTGCTATATACGGTGACAAACCAATGCATATCTATAATTTGAATATAGATGTTTGGGTTTCTTTAATGTGAAATACTAGCTATAAGCTGATTCCCAGGACTATGTATTATGCACCCAGTTTCCTGTATTTAAATCATTAGGAAATAATCTAAGTTTTACTGTGGGCTGAATCTTGTAGCTTGATTTTTAACAAAGAATTGTGATAATGATGGCAAAATGTCATTTTCATGGTTAATTTACAAAAGGTTGCAAGTTCGGCCTTGCTATCAGAATTATTCTTTCTGAAATCTCCCATGAAACAAAAAAAGTGAGGTGGGTTGATACTAAATTTGAAATTGAGTTTCCAGTTAAAAATGTTCAACAAACTTCAACCTGTCAACTAGCACACCAGCACATTTGTAATGAGATTATTCCAACATTAAGTCTGCAGGTGAGACCTCAGTTTTAGACAGCATTTTGACTGCAGCTCATGAAACATATTGAGGGATAGGCCGAAATAAATTACAGCTGTATTCCTGGCTCATGGGAATATGACATAATAAATAGGTATTTTTTAAGTCTTTGAAATTTATTGCATTAAGGCAGCAAGATGATTTAGCCCTATGGCTACAGCCCTGGGCTCGAAGATAGCAACGATTGTAAGAATCATGTAGGAGTGGGGAGTGTGTCATTACTACATATAGGTTTTCTAAGAGTAAAAATTGATTCACTGTCACCTAGTCATAATAATTATTATAACCTGTTATATAATAATAGACACCTACAACACTTAAAATATAAATGTAAACTGAAATTCATAAGTTGATATGTTATGCTCCTGCATGATTATTCTTTTCTTAATAAGTATATTAAAATATATTAAATTTAGGTGATAAAATACATAGCATGAATAAATGAGTTTACTTGTTAATAAAAACATGACTAATATTCCCAGATCCACTAAGATTTAAACTATGAGCAACCTTACTCCCTTCTGTGGAAATTTATTATGATAGGATGATAGGTTAGGGAATAAAAGTTCAAAACGAGCCTACTTGTGGTAGGGAAAGGAGCATCTGGATATACTTGAAATAAGATGCTCTATTTTCATTGCATACTTTCACTTGAATTACTCTCAATTACATTGCAAATGCACAGCAATATATTTTCTTATGAATATAGTTTCAGCTGTGGTAAGAGTTGGACATTATATCTATAGATATATTTATGACAATATATTATGCTCTTATAACATGTGCACAGTTGTGTTTGAAAATTGTAAAAACCAGCTGACAATGGGAGTGGGGCTCAGTTCAATGTAATATACATTCACTAAGTTTGAGATACCAGGACTTTCATTGCATAAGCATAAACAAAGAAGTCCAAAGACATAGAATTCAAAGAATATTGTCTTTGAACCATATTTTTTCCTTTCTCATGTACTTGAGAAAGTTGAGAATATATGTATTTCACTAAGACCTGTTTATGAGGGAAATAGCATTCTTCAAAACTCAGTCGCTTCCTGTTCATCAAGAAAGATGATTGACATAATCTCCTTTATTTTAATGGATATTATGTAAATACAAGTCACACAACTTAAAAGGAGGTATCTGAAAAGTGCCAAAATAAAGTTCAGTACCAGAGTAGCAATCCACATATATATCAATCCAAAGTAATCTTTGATGATAGTAAAATCATTATTCAGTACTTGGGGAAAACAATGTACAGCCTACTAAAATATTTGAATTGTATTAGAAAGAAATAGGGTTGGCAAGAAGAAGCATTAATAGAGTAACTTAAACAGGGAATTGTAGACCTTAATTAAGGTTTGAAAACCAAAATAACTGTCAGAATAATGATGAAAGCCATTGTTGCCATTTGAAGAAGTTTTTGCACTACTGTCAAATGAATACACTATACAGTTTTAACTAAAGGACCCCCTGAAATAACTGTTATCAGCGAACAGCTTATCTTTGCTTAGACAAAAGGAAATATGCAGAAAATTCTGGAATTTCTAGATCATTTCTGATACTCCATTCTACACGTGAGAAAGTTTCTCTCTCTCTCTATCTCTCTCTGTCTCTATCTCTCCCTCTCTCTCTCTTTCTCTCTCTTTCCCATTTAAATTGGGGGCTGAAAATGAGGTTACATGACAAGTGAAATTCATCTGGCGAGCCTGAAATCTTCCCCATATTGAAATCGGGATAGCCATTTTTTCTCATATTACTGAATACCCATTAGTTTTCAGACCCATGGAATTAGGCCAGGGTAAATATATTGAAAGAAACAAAGGCAAGTTCCCAGACTTTAATATTCTTAAATGAATGGAAAACAAACAAAAGCATAAGTGAAGACAGAAGTATAGAGACTAGAATTATTGAAATAACAAGATTCAAAATACAAACAGATTACACAGTATTTTTAAAACTTTGAACCATAAGCAAAAATATACAGTGATATCTACTGATAGCTATCAAATCAGGTGAGCCTTGCTATTGCTTTCGCTTAATGCCTTGTGACAGTTCCATGGTGACAGAACAGGAAATGGGATAATGACTAAGATGGTAGATTCTCTGGGCTGAGCCCCGGTGGCGCAGTGGTTGTGGGCGGGACTGCGGACCAGAGGGTTGACAGTTCAAATCCAGCATCAGCTCTCCAGGAGCAAGGCTGGGCTTCCTACTCCCACCAGGGCAGTGATGCCACAAAAACAACACAAAACAAACAAACAAACAAAAAAGATGGTAGATTCTCCAAATAAAGAATGTGGAGAAAAACATTAGAAGGAAAAGTTAGACTGAAGTTATTGGAATGAAAATATCAGATGAAAAAGCATACACTGGTGCAGATAGGAAGCAGAAACATGAGGAATTCAGAACAGATGATCTATTTAAGAACAGTGGTGAGAGTGGCGATACCTGGAGCATGGAGGGAAGGTGGAGAAGAAAGGGGGGGACCAATGACAAAGATCTACATATGGCCTCATCCCTAGGGTACAGACAACAGGGAAGTGGGTGAAGAGAGACATGAGACAGTGTAGAATATAACAAAATAATAACAATTTATAAATTATCAAGGGTTCATGGGGGAGGGGTGAATGGGGAGGTAGGGGAAATAGGAGGAGCTGATACCAATACCAAGAAAAAGTTTTGAGAATGATGATGGCAATGAGTGTACACATGTGCTTTGCACGTAACGGATTTATGGATGGATGGTGATGGGAGGTGTATGAACCTCCATTATAATGATTGAAAAGATATACATATAGAAAATAAAACTTAAAACATAAGGTTATGTTCAAATTTTAGTTTATTTATAAACAGTAATGAAAACATAAAAAGAGAATTCCAGAGAATTGCAAAATGCACCTCGAAAATTCAACAGAGTATTGCTCCTTGAATTCCACTAGGAAAGCCACCCAAGAGGAAACAATCATCACAACGATTATAGGAAATAGTCGCCAGCTCCCACAGAAGATCATAATGCATAATTTTCCCCCGTCAGAATGAGAGGTCCCAACTAAAGACTCTATGCAACATGGCACTATGATACATGTGGTGTTGACCTGATGGCAATTGTGCTTGGTTTGTTTAAAAAAATCATTGGCATATAAATGCCATGCCAAATGACACTATAATTTCTAAAACACAGGGTAAAAATATCAATCCATCAAAATTGTCAGAATTAATAAACAAGGGCTTTCAGCTAGAATTGTTACAGATGTTAGACTCAACAGACAATGGTGTTGATGGTTTTAAACTGTTTATTATACCAGTATTAGATGTATCTCCCAAAAGTCAGTTAAGTACAATGATAAGTTCACTTTATGGGATATAGGTTCAAGGCAGCACTTATCATTTTCTCAAAACACAATCATAGGTGATAGGATAAAAGACCTTAATTAAAATTCTGGAAGTGAAACATCACAAGTTTAGCTGAAAAATCTACTGTTAATGGTAGATTAGACAATGCTTAAGAGGTTTTTAGAAAACTTGAGAACATGGGCAAACTTTGCAAAATTAAACAGAGAGTAAAAATAAGCAAATATGTTAAAAGGTGTCTCAGTGAGTTCTGAAACATACTCAAACAGACTATTATAAGATGTTGTGGCTTCATTAAAGAATAAGGATCTAGGGCTGAGCCCCAGTGGTGTAGTGGTTGTGTGCGGGACTGCGGCCCAGTGGGATGGAGGTTCAATTCCAGTTCCACAGGAGCAAAGACTGGGCCTCCTACTCCCACCATCAGAGAGCAGTGATGCCCGCCCCCCGCCTGCCCCCCCCCCAAAAAAAAAAAAAAGAATAAGGATCTAGGGACCGGGAAAAATTATTTCTTAATCTATGCATGTTTTTTCTTGAGGTATGTCAGCTTAGGTAAATGTGAAAAAAAGATGGCTACACTGCAGTTTACCTGAGTCTTGGGGGGGAGCGCATCACTGCCCTCTGGTGGTCATGGGAGCTAACCAGCCTGGCTCCTGGAGAGCTGCTGCTGGATTTGAACCACCAAGCCAATGGGCCGCAGTCTGGCACTAAACCACTATGCCACCGAGACTCAGTCCCTGAGTCTTTCTTTTAAATTACCAAGCACACTCAGATTACTTCCCTGTGGGTAAATTTAACTTTATTTTCTAAAGTACCAAACTCTAAAGTATAGCTTAATTATGACTTTCCACATCAGATATTAGAAAAACAGTACAGCAGCAGTCTCATGACATACCAGGGGTAAGTCAAGAAGTCTTGCTATAAATATAGAACAAGATCAAATACACTTATCTGTTTATAAGTCATAAACATTAAGAGTACTTTCTGTATACACCTGGTAAATATAAGTTTTGTCAGTCAGTTAAGCTTAGATAAGATGGTATTGTAGGTATTATTTACTGGTTACATAAGACAAAGCTGAATTTAGGAGAAATAGATAAGTGTGTATGTAATTATGAAACATGATGCATTATGTTTGATGATTTATATTGTTATAATAAATAAATGAATTGAAACTTACTATATTCCAATTAGTCTAGTAAGTGTCAGTGGACATTTTTAAGCAAACATTTCTAGATGGCCATGTAAATTCAATATTTTAAATAAGAAATGAATTTTAATACCTTAAATATATGGTATTTTTTTGGCTTCATCTCATAAAGGAGAGTGTATTAAGAAGTGTGTGGCAGTTTTGTTAGATAAAATAAAATTTTCTAGCCTACATTTGGTAAATCATCATGTACATTTTAATAATCATTTATAGAACATTTATTGTAGTGCTATAAAAAATTTTAGTCAATATCTGTTACAAAATATGTGTCATCCATCTTACTACAGTATGTTAATCTTTATCAGATGATAGCTAAAGTTACAATAAATCAATGCATTATGTCACATAAATAACTGTATGCTTCATTTATCTTTCCTATTATTAAATATCATAAGTGTTTTTCTACCCAAAGCTTACTCTTATGTCAATCAATCAAATGATAAAGGAAATTTATGCCAAAACTTTCTCCTTTCCTAGGAAATATAATTCCAGAGTGTATGCTCTCATTTACTCCTTTGCACGTTGCTGTATTAAAAGAAGTGTCAAGTTTTACTCAGACAAAAATAAGAGGCAGGGGAAGTACATAAGAAAATATCATGATTCTGACTTACAGGAGATAAAAATTATCTGATAATAATTTTTTTCATCTGTGTTTCCAGAGCTCAATCAGAAGAAGATAAAGTACTAAAAGGAAGGACTAAAGTACTAAAATCATATTATTGTGTGCCCACCCTCCCGACAAGATCATTGAAGACAGAGGGGAGCATATGCAGACAGAGAGGAGAAATCTGATGGCATCCAGCTACCAAATAATAAAGCACCTGGGGTCGCAAAGACTTGATGGTGAATGGATGGCCACCTAGCCCAGAAGAAGCAAAGCCTACATGGAAGAAAAACACCAGCATTTGTGATCATGGGGGGTTGAAGTGAGCAGATATCAAACATCAAAGAACAAGAACCATGTCACTATGAGTGGGGGCGGGGAGAGCAGAGTGGGGACTCAAGGTAATTGGAGAGCCTCACACAGGAGAGTTGTGGGGAGGAGACAGGCTAGTGAGGCTCAGTGAGGTGGCGATAAAGCGTACAACTTTCCTCTAGTTCCCAAAGACTTCCGCCCTTCCAAGTGTCAAAGTCCCAGTTCTACCTTACTATGGAGATGAGAAATGGAAAAGCGGGGAACCTAGGACAGATGAACCCCTTGGGGCCAGTAGTAGGAGTGAAGCTACGGAGTGGGTGGAGAAAAAGTGGGTTAGAGAGTGGGAGCCAACTTCGGGGATCTACACATAACCTCCTACCAGGGGGACAGATACAAGTGCAGAGGGCGAGGGGAGACATCAGGCAGTGTAAGTTATGACAAAACAATAATTTATAGAGTATTGAGAGTTGGTGGGAGAGTGGGGAGCAAGGGTGGAAGGGAAGGGATGGGAGACTGATGTCAGGGGATCGGATGGAAAGGTGGAGATTCGGAGAATGATGACAGCAGCAGGCATGTGAAGAAGCATGGCACAGTATGTATATTTATGTATTGTGAGAAACAATGTATGAGCCCCCAACAAAATGATTTTTAAAAAGTGCTAAAAGGAACAATAATTTTTTCCAATACATTGTAGGTAGGCTTACGAATACAAGTTAAATAAATATATTGTTTGTGTTTATTTATAAATTGATGTTAAATCATGGGTCAAACAATATCTAGCTGGTAACATTTTCATGAGGTTAGTGATGCTTCTATGTGTTAGGTGACATTGACTAGAGAAACAGATCCAGGGACACATTTATGTGTAAGAAAGAGCTTTATAGTACTAAAGTGACCAGACATCCCACTTTGGGCGGGACAGTCACGATTCTAAACAATTTTTCTTGTGTCCCATGGCATTTACAAAAGCCCCAATATTTGGAAAGGATGCACGACAAGCTAGGGAGCATCAGGAGAACAGGAAGGGAATATGCCCCCTCTACAACCCCCTCCCCCTCCCCATCAATGGTGTCCTGCTTTACCTATGTTAAAATCTGGTCACTTTATAAGAAAACATTCCAGACCAGTTTAACTCAACTCCATTAGTCTGACACTAGTCCATAAGGTTTTCTTCAAACTCGCACAGGCACAAGCAAGGATGCAGAATACAACAGTATTACCAGCTGGTAGGTGCAAAGTCTTGTGGATCCAATTGTGGTGGATGCATCTCCAGGGATCTGACAGCAACTGGAGTCAACCAGCAGGAAAGGTAAGGCACAGGGGGCGGGAGGGGGGGATTCTCAGAACCGTTCTTATGAGGTCACGCCCAAAAGGAGGCATCATTAGATCCAGTTGATAAGGTGAATACCACCCCTACATTAGCATATATCTTGAAGTTGACATGAAAAACTACCACCTTCGGCTGAGCCCCGGTGGCATAGTGGTTGTGTGCGGGACTGTGGCCCACTGGGATGGAGGTTCAATTCCAGCAGCGGCTCCTACTCCCACCACCAGAGGGCAGTGATGCCTCCTCCAAAAAAGAAAAAACTACCACTTTCTTATTTTAAAATATCTTCAGATTTATTTACAGATTACTCCACACAAATTATTACTGTTAGTCACTATGCCAGCATGGTTGTCCTATGCAATTACAGAAATAACTCTGATCTATTTAATTACTAAATTCAGTATTGGAATATCAGCAAGAAGCTCACAGAATCTATGGGAAACTGAGAAACCAACATTAGAAAAAGGAAAAAAATTAAAAAAAATAAAGAAACCAAACTTTATTCTGATTCATCGGGACCCTAGAAGACATGGCAGTGAGTTTCCAAGACTGATATGTTTTACGGCAAGGAGCCATAAAACTTAGAGTAACATCTCACAAAGGACTCTTTAGAACACCAGTGTCTCTAGTGGCATACAAACAATTGACTATCCCATCAGACACTTCAGATACCATACAACATGGACAGACTTGAAGTTTCCCAGACCACTGTTTCCAGTAGACTACAGATCCTGGCAGTCAAAGTTACCTCTGATGGAATTCTCCTTTTGTGGGGTCACATTTGAGTCAGCATCGCATAGTCAGTCATTCCAGACTGACTTGACCCGATTAAAACATCGGACTAGGTTGCCTTAGTCATGACCAAGAGCTCTGCAGGAATCAGAGCCAAAACGTACTATGAGCGACCAGTAACAACTGCAAAAATTTCCACAGCAATTTACCATAAAGATCTCCAACATCTCTATGCATGCTTCTTTGCATAATTAAAACCGCTTCTGCCTAATTTAATGCAAGTCTCCTTCAGGCAGCCAAAAACACATTCACCTTCTCTAATGTATTACAAGTTATTGCCTTCAGCTACAAATGTAAGATTATTTTAGCTGTGACATGTTCCCAACTCAATATTCTTTATTATAAAAAAACATCACTTTATGTCTTATATGATAAAATCAGTGAATATTTAAGTAGCAGACAAAAGTAACTAACTTGTATAAGACACACAGCGTGCATAAATAAATAACATATGGGAAGAGATTAGTCTTTAGAGCTAAAAATAGTAGTACGTCAATTAATACAGAGTGAATTGAATTTCTTATAGAGAAAAAATGTCTTGGGTGTATCCCACCAGTCTGACCACAATCAAGTCAATGCCAACTCACAGTGAATTATAAAGCAGTGCAAAACTTTCCGAGTGGATTTCTCATACTGCAAATACTTTATGGAGAATAAAGTTAAATCTTGAGGGGAGCAGATGGCAGTTTTGAACAGTCTGCTTTGCAAAAATCAAGCACTGCACCGCCAGGGCTTCTAAGATCAAATACATTTACTCTTCAATAAATCCAGGGATGATAACAATAGATGAAGAAAGAATGAAAAACTAAATATATTCTTAAGATAATGTCCAAAAATAATTCATCAGGATACCACAATTCAACTTTTTTACTGTGGTAAACTCTCAGCAAAATTTATCATCTCGGGACTGAGCCCCAGTGGTGTAGTAGTTGAGTGCGGGACTACGGCACACTGGCTTGGCAGTTAATCCAGCAGCAGCTCTCCAGGAGCAAAGCTGTGCTTCCCACTCCCACCAGAGGGCAGTGATGCCCACCCCCCCAATTATCATATCTTTTCTCGTTTGTCTAATGAGATCAGCAACTTTTATTGACTATTCTTATTTTCCTAAAGTCTCATCATATTAGGCTCTTCAAAATGTTTTTGGAAAAATGAAATGATCAAATAATGAAATCTTTCTTTTAATTTGAAGTATCTCTTATTTTAACTTCTCAATCACCACTTTTTCTTCTAGAATATTTTCTAAACTTTTAGTTATAGTTTATTTGTGTTTTTCATCTCTTTCCTCTTTCACGTTTCTTATTCTTTCTTCATTCAAGTTTTTAAAATTAATTTATCTTTTTAACTTTGGCCAAAAATATATGTATTCTGTCTTTACAACTTCT
This sequence comes from Nesogale talazaci, assembly GCA_004026705.1. Classification (NCBI taxonomy): domain Eukaryota; kingdom Metazoa; phylum Chordata; class Mammalia; order Afrosoricida; family Tenrecidae; genus Nesogale; species Nesogale talazaci. The sequence goes on along the minus strand of PVJH01000715.1, from coordinate 190,912 downwards.
TTCAAAACTGTTTTTAATACAGATAGCATACCATTCCACAGTTCAGTCACATCAAGCAATGTTATGTAATTGCTAAAACAATCAGTTTCAAAATATTAGTTTTAAGTTTATTGGCAATTAATTTACATATCATATAACTCAATAGTTCAATAACTCAATCCTATCAAAGAGAATTGCACAATCACGCGTACATCAATTTTTAAGCATCTCTTCTACATGCCATCCCCAATGGTTAAGTCACTTTTAAAAAAGTTAGGCAATCACATTCCATTCTAATGTTCCTTTAACTCCTCAAATCTTTACGTTTTACTCCTGAAATTCCCTTCCCCTCTTTAATATCCATCCCTACCCTGAATTCCATATATCTCCTTATATCAGTTTTGCTGGGTCACTTTTATTTGTAAGGGGCACGGATACATATCTTTCCAGTCAGCTGGACAAGTAGCTATCTTCTAAATGTCGTGGCATTGATGGGTGAGTCCTTCCAATACTTTTTCAGCTTGCTGGAACATTTCAATTAGTATTCCATAAGTGCCTGGTGCCTTGTTATTTGCCAGTGCATTAAGTGCAATTTGAACTTCTTCCCTCCGCACCATGCTTTTTGCTCATATGCTACTTCCTGAAATTGTGGAATGTTGACTAGTTCATTTTGACATGCTCTGTGGAATCTTTATATATATATTCATTTGATGTGTCCTGTATCATTCAAAGTGAAAAATATTTAAACAGTGTGGCAGTCACCTTATCCGGTATTAATTTGAGATTAAGAGAGTAGGAGTAAGGTCTAACCTGTCTATCTGGTGATAGCAAATGAGACCCCTATGTGGGCAAGGCCTTCTCCTGAAAATTCTGGGAAATGTGGTCATTCCTTCTTGTAGGCAGAAGACACTACCTCTCTGTTCACTCCCTGGAAGATGCTTTAAGCTAACAAAACACATGGTAGCATGCTGATAGACCCTGAGCCCTTTAAAGTGGAGCAGCCACGGGGAGATCCCTGCCAGTACTGAGATTTCTCTACCGCCGTTGGATACACAAGACTCTGAACCCACTGGCCTGTGATTGTCCTGGTGTCATTGCATGTGCTTCGTGAGTCTGAAGAAGGCTTATGGATTGGTACTGGACATGCAGGCTAATATCAGACTTATGACCTTGAACTGGACTGGGCTGTGATATTCTCTTGATGTACACTTGCTCTTGTGTCTACAACTCTTTCTTATACACATAAGAGTGTTTATGAGTTTGTTTTTCTAGTCTATCCAGACTAACACAACCAGCAAAATATAGCATCCTGAATATAAAAGACCTCTTACCCATTAACAACGTGTCAAGAAACAGAGGGAAAATGCTCCAAATATTCAGAATTAACATTAAAAGCAAGAGTTGAAACAATGATTTCTATATAAGCAATTCTTATTTAAATTCAGAGTTATTTTTAAATTTTGGAATTCTCCCTCATTCTGCAAAAATAAAGTACCAATCAATGTATTAGTTTTCTTAGTTGTATTAAGAACATGATTCATCAACTGTGTCTTCAACAATGGTAGGTAGATTTGGCCTCAATTTTTCTGAAACCATAGTGTTGGGTTTTCTTAATTCGTTGATTGTAAATCAAACCTTCCTTAACAGGAGGACTTTTTTTTTTTCATTTCAACTATTATGCTGTGCAGCAAACTGAAGAAAATTGAACAAACTTTTCACTGTTCTATTTTACTGTCAGTCTCACAGCATCTATTTTGCCTTTGGTCATGCTTTATTGATTCTAGTTCATTAGAATTTTATTGTTAGTAAATCTTGTTTTTTCCCAACAGTGATTAGTCCTCATCAAGCTCCAAGAATTTATTGCTGACTTATGTTGACTCTCATATCAGTAACTTCAACTTACAGATCAACTGTCAGATGACTATGGCTAGATGAATATTTTATATGCATAACACTGAGAATTTTGAAAATAGAATTATATTTCCCCATGGCTTGCTGCATTTCAGTTATTTCACAATCTTCACAACAGAAGTTAGATAATTTTTACTATCTGTGAAACATTTTCTCCTTATTCATTTTCTCAAATAATTCAAAAATACTGCCCTTTTTCTTTTATTTCCAAATAACTATAAATTTCTGGATTCTCCATATACTATATTATAGACTTCCTATTTTCATAGAACCTGTGAATCAAGCATCTGCCACTGCCATTTAAATATATTGTTCCCACATAGATTAAACATCTATTGAAGTCCATCAGACCATATTCCAGGGGTGTGAATTATCTTGCTATCAGGCAAACAGCATTTTTAAGTCTGTAAAGGCAGATATGATTAAATGAGCACATAACACCATATCACGATCTCCCTTTTAACCCGTTTGAAAGTTGTTTCAGTTTAGAGTATTTTCTGCTTTCTTTTTGGTAGAGATTTGGTTTATTTTGTGATTTTTTTTGGTTAAATTGTTTGTCTGCTTCCACTTTGTATTTTGTATGATGTTCTGTATATGAAATCAAAGAATGGTATAAGTACAGAAATAGCAACTGTATTGATAACCACCTAGGTGCATGACATGAGAGTTTGGGGGGAAATAGAAGGCTAACTACAATGATTAGGGAAATAAAAAGTTCTGAACTGTATAGTGGTGATGATTGCACAACTCTTAACATAGTTAAATAATTTATGAGGGGAACCTCCCCCCCAAACGATCTCATTTTGTTTTGGGTTTTGTGAGGGGCATAGTGCACTTGGAGTGTGTTGCACCACATTAGACGGTTAATCAAGCTTTTTATGTAGAGGTTCTGAAAGGACAGTGAAACAGTGTGTGACAGAAAAGGCCTGATTAGTGGCAGACTGGTTTTGTCACCACAGCAATGCATCTGCGCTTGCAACCTTCTCAGTTCTCCTGCTTTGGGCAAAAACCAGCCTCATTCTGTGTGACTTCTTCTTGTTTCTGCAAATGAAGAGGGATGTGAAAGGATAGTCATTTGACAAAGTAAAAGAAGTGAAGAAAAAACGAGGGAGAGGCTGTCAGCCATCCAGAGAAGTTTACAAAATGTTTCCAGGAATGGAATCCCAGCTTTGATATATGTATTAAGTGTAATGAAGAGTATTTTGAAGGTGATACGTTTTTCTGTAAATAAAATTGAAATGCATAGCTTTGAAAAACATTCCATTTAATGGGGGATACCCCCTCATATATGATATGTGAAGTATATGCCAATAAATCTGCATTAAAGAAAGTTTTATGGGAGATGTCTATTATCTTATAAATCTATTTTCCAGAAACTTTTTGAGGTCCTCTCTACTGTAGTCATAGTACATAACTCTGAAGGGCATTTTTTTCATTGCAATAAACAAAGGCCTCCTTCTTAGAAATCAATGACTCCCTCTTCTTTTTCTTCTAGTTTTTTATCACCACCAACAAGTGTCAATTCCTGTATGTTTGTTTGGCCTTGGTATTTCATACAAGCAAGATGGTGGTGTAGTATTTGTCCTTTTAAAGCTAATCCACAATGTAACATATGCTATGGTTTTCTTTCTTATGGTGTGTAAATGCAGTTCTATTGTGTGTGTGCCACACAATTTGCTTATCCATCCATCCTTTGGTGGGTCTTTGAGTTGCTCTAACCATCTGGCTACTATGAACAGTGCTGCAATGAATATTAGCACACAGATGTCTTGGGCATGTAGAAATAGCATTGCTGGATCATATTGGTAGTCCTATGCTAAAACTTCAAAGGAAAGTTTTTTTTACCCCCAAGATGTTGTGTCAGTCCATAAGGTTTCCAGTAGCTCATTTTATAAAGTAATAATTAAACATTTTCCAAGGTACTCTCTTATGTAAGTAAATAATGCATTCAAATTTCTGCTTGAGTTAATAAATACATAATACATAAATATTAAAATCTTATAAACATCAGTTAGAAATATTTTTCCTAGTCTATAAGTACGGTGACTAAGAAAAGAATAATGAATAAAATTTAAATCATAACAACATTTTACCAAACAGTTGCAAATTCTATTAAAATATGAACATATTTAAAATATTTTATTTGGCCAATTTTAATCTATCCACCTACCAAGGATTAAGCTATCATATAAGTGCTATCATTCAATGACATTAAGATATCATGATCATTTCAAGTCATTATAATCATTTAAAAATAATTTCAGGAAACACAAATTTATAAAATATCACCTTAGAAGAATCCCTATTACTAGGCTTCATTCTAGTTCTCTGGTGTTCTTTCTTTTTATAGTGTTTTAGATATAATATACACATTTACTCATATTTTCAAAACTTTTCATGTAGGTCACTAGAAAAAAATCAAAATCATAAATATATCAATTGATCATGCACAAGTACATTCTTATAGTGTTGAATTTTAAATAAACTAGAATATATTCCTAGGAAAATTTTCCCCAAAAATTGTGTCCGTGATATCTTTTTTTTTTTTAGTAAGAGATCCTTTGGTAAGTTTCTGAGAACATGGATAGCAGGTAACAAGCACAAGAAGACAGAGAAGTTCTGAACTTTCTGGAAGACAGAAAAATAAGATACAGTATACCAAGGTTTCTTAAAGTTAGGGTTTAGTGAGTGGAGGTGCAGGGGAAGTGAATTATTTAATTCTACTCTTCTAGCCAAGGTCACTAACTACCCACAAATGACCTCTTCCTGCCAACGTCAGTGTAGGAAGAAGGTCTGGTGAGAAGTTACTGATAGAATTCACCGGTGATTAATTGTGAACAGGAGCGCCTAGAAGGCCACCTGCCTGAGCATAAAACGAGTCCTCTGAGATGTAACGGGAGCAATCCCATTGCCAGCAAGAAGCAGGGGTGAAGCACATCCTCCACACTGTAAGTGCCCTGGATTCTGAAGACAGCTGCACCATCCGAGGACACCAGTTCACCGGAAGCCAGAACATGGGGCACATGATGGACTTTCCAACCCATAAAGCAAGTAAGAATGAGTGATTGGGGGGCAGAAGGCTGGCATGAGAGTAGGGTGCTTCCGGGCACTGAATTCAGGAAGATCGTCCTGCGGAACCAGAGGTGAAGTTGAGTGTCTTTTGGCTAAGGCTTACTCCTGTGAAGTGGCTCTGAGGACTTACTTCACCGAGCTGGGTTTGCTGCCCCATAGAGCTTGAGTGAATATCTTTGGGTCGAGCTTTACACTGCAGGGGCATGCTTTCTTTAAGCATTTATTAGCACTCCTGAAGAAACTCTTTAATCATACGTTTTCCCTCTGAGTTCTGTTATTGCAATGGCTATGAAAATCCAGAGAGGTAAAATAGAAAACATTAAGACAACACAGGGCGAAGGTAAGAAAAGGGGGAAGTGTAATCACTCATGTGAAGATTAGCAATGCCTGCTGATTGTGAATGTCTCCCCCTAACTTGAAGGGCAGCCCAAGTCGATTCTGGACATTCCTCCAGCTTCACAAATCCACTAGTAGACACCCACTAAATCCTGTTCTAGAATGCCTGCTGACCCTCCCCTACTCTAATTGCACCACTTACCTCTCTATTCTCTGAGGAACCTGCATAGGTAGAGACCATGAAGGCAACTCGGTGCAGACATCTTGACCACAACAGACAACCTCTCCACATAATGATGTTCCCTATATTTCCCCTTTCTTCCTTCTCTAGGGACCACCCCTTGTCATAGACACATGACCCCATATTGAATGCCTCTTCCCCAACATACTTTTCCTCAACACAGGGTGGATATATACACATGCCAACACAACAAAATAATCAGGAATTCCCACTCAAAATGCATTTTGTGTACCCTCTAATGCCCTCCTTTTTTTATGCATCTACCTCCTTTGGCATACCCCATCTGCTAGGGGCCCTGGACACACAATCCGACAGCACCGTAGTTCCAATACCACACTCTCAAATACATTTAAATTGCTTAAAGAAATAAGGGGAGGGGAATATATAAATGTACCACTTATCCATATTAATGCAGATCAGCATAGAAAACCTTAGCAGATACATAACAAAAGAATCAGAAGAGAAGTTCATCAAGAACATTCCAACCAAGTAAACACCAGGACCAGATAATTTCGCAGGGCAATTCTACCAAGGACTCAGTGTAGAGAGCTGTCGCCAATTCTACAAAGACTACTGTAGAACACAGGAATGGACAGCAAACCCCAAACACAGTCTGTGAAGGAATATGACACTCATCCCCAAACCAGGCAAAGAAAGAAAACTACAGATCCATATTCCACACGAACCAGATACAAATACTCTCAACAAAATTCTGGCCAATAGAATTCAGCAACATATCAAAAAAAATTGACCATGACTAAATAGGATTCATTGCATATCTGCAGGGTTGATCCAACATTAAAAACAAAACAAAACAAGATAATCCACTACAAAAGCCAGACATAGAACAAAAAGAACTTTATCATATCAGGACACACAGAAAATTATTTGAAAATACACAACACCCATTTCTGAAGAAAATCTTCAGCAAACTAGAAATAGAAGGGAAGTTTCTAAACATAATAAAGGCCACATATGAAATGTCAACATTCAATACCAGGTGAAAGGTGAAAAACTGAAAACATGCTTCCCAAGAACGCGAATCAGAAAAGAATTACCAACCCCACTCTGAGTCAACATCCTGCTACAACTCTTAGAATCATTCGAAAACAGAAAAAATACTACGACCATACAATTGGGAAGAGAAGAGAAATCATCTTTTTTTTTTTAAATGACATCCCACTGAACCCAAGAACAATGTTAGAATTAATAGAGGAATGTAGTAAAGTATCAGGAAGCAAAAGTAACAAGTGGTGATCAAGTAGGTTCCTGTGAAAACCAGTGAAGAGAACGCTGAAAAAGCCACCAGGAAAAGAATGTCATTAACAAGAGCCACCCACATAAATGAAATACCTGGGAATAAGCTTCACTAAAAAATGACTGAGAACACTGTGCTAGTCTGGGTAGACTAGAGAAACAAATCCACAGAAATGCATGTACATATATAGAGAGAGCTTTATATGAATGTTAAGTGTACTTTAAGAAAGCACCCCATGCCCAGGCTAGGGGACTGCGGCCGGGGAACGTAGCAACAAAGTTACTCGTGTTCGGGCTCCCTAACAGGCCTGCGGTCTTGTGGGTCAACGTCCCTCCACGCGTTGGTCACGGCTTTCAAACCCCTGCACGCTGTCCTGCTCCGGCTGCCAGGCTCCGGAAAGGATCGCCCAGCACTTCGGCCTCCACAACCTCTCGAGTGCACTTTCTTGCGGGAAACCATCAAGGTAGGTACGGAGTTTGGCGATGTGGCAAAGCAGGACAGAGGGAAGGTCTTTGGGTTCCAGACCCTGAGATCACAACCCTGATGGTGTAAGGGCTGGAGAACAGGCACAGCCTGCCCTGGCTACTCGATGGTTTCCCTAGGATGTTAGTGAGGGGCGAAGGCCAGGACAGAATCTGTAAGTTGGATCTAGGGATCACTCTGAGCATTCCGTTCAAAATGCTCAAAGACAGACTCAGCCAGCGCTGGATTCACTCTCCTAGAGAAAAGGTATCTAACGTGGACTTCAAACCTCCCCTCCCCCCTCCCACGTACGTGGCATTGATGAGATCACAGGTGATCCATTCGCCAGCAGGAAGATGATCAACCTGGAGCAGTTGCTGCGTGGCGAAGGCAATACAAGGATGTGGCTAAAGCCAGTCATTGATCTATACAAGAAACAGGGAGTGCTTCACCAATTTTTGTACACACTATGTGTACACACGCACTCTTTTCGAACGAGAGCACACCCATTAAATCCAAAGAAGATATGGAGAGGGAAGAGATAAGCAAAAATACCCACAAGAAAAAGACCCTAGTAGGAGGACACACACTAATCAACCTTAAAAATCTATTAAATGGCTACTATACCACAACTGTTGTTGTGTTGTTCACAACAGCATCATGCCTTTATAATGATAAACACATACATCAATATAACAGAGTAGAAATCTCAGAAATGTATCTATCCACTTATAGGCAACTGATTTTTGTCAAATAGTTAAAAAATGGTTATATGACAAAAATAAAGACTTTAACAAATGGTGCTGGAAAAATTGGGATTTCATCTGCAGCAGAATAAAACAAGCCTGTTGCCTCATGTGCAAAATGTGTTCATCAGTTCAGAAATCTGAATGTAGATCCCAGAGCAATTAGGATAATAAATGTGAATGTACGAACAAATTTAAATGCCCTTGTTAAGAGCATAGACACAGTACTAAATATAATAAAGGAAACACATACAGTAAAAGATAAAATAAATGACAGGAATCTATCAAAAATAAGATTCTAATGTTCATCAAAAGAGTAAAAATATAGACCATGGATTGGGAAGAAATATTTAACAGTGATCCAAGTGATAAGGGACTAATTTATATAACCTATAAAATTATAGAAAAAAATACAATTGAATAATGAGAAAATAACATGGGTAGACAATTCACCAAAAATTACATTCAATTGGCTTAAAACATTTCAAAATGTTTGGAGACAGTAGACAGTGTAAAATATGGAAATAAAGGTATCTACACATTATCAAAGGTTCACGGGGGGGGTGGAAGATTGTGGGGGGCAGGGAGAAGAGCTGATACCAAGGGCTCATGTAGAAAGAAAATATTTTGGAGGTAATGATGGCATATGTACAAATGTGCTTTAAACAACTAACATAAGTTGTGAGAGCTGTAAGAGGCCTCAATAAAAAGTTATTAAAAATTGAAAAAAAATGCTTCCTATCGTCAGTCATTCAGCCAATGCAAATCAAAACAATGAAGAAATGCAGCTTTATATTGACAATTGAACACATACACACACACGCAGATAACAAATGCTTTAGAGTGCACCATGAGATTTGATTCTGATGCAGTCTGGTGGAACCAGCGTGGGAATACCACAGTGGGAAGCAAAGTGAATTTCAACTGGGAATAGAAATGCCAGGTGATCCGGCAATACTTCTGCCGAGTGTATACCCCAAGGAAGTAAGAAACACATCACAAACAGGCCCGTGCTTTCAGGTTCTTCACAGCACCCTTCACAATAGCATGAGATTGGAAAGAGCTGAAATGTCCATCAGGAGAAGAACGAATGAATAAACTCTAGTACATACACACAGTGAAATAGTCTGCATCTCTGAAACACCAGTACCGAAAACAGGAACCATCTCATGATGTTGATGGACCTGGAAACCATTATGTTCAGTAGAGTTAGTGAACAACAAAGGCACAAATATTATAGAAGACCTCTACTATAAGGATAGACCTTTAATATAAGGATAAATGCCAAGCTAAAGACAGATGGTGGTTCTCAAGCCATGCAATCTTCTAATCTGATTTCCCAAACAGCAAGGTTCTGTACCTGACTGGCATTTATGATTCATATATAACTTCTTTTTATATATCTTTAAAACCACCTAGTGAGAGAAGACCTCACCTCAGCTGTGGGCAGTTTCTCAGGTTGGGAGCACAGGGGGAAGTCCAGTCTGTTCCTGTTACATAGCATTCATTCGTGGTCACCCCAGATCCATAGATATTCTTACAAGGGTCTTTAGCAAGCCTTAAAGTTCATGTCAAGAGGTGGAAAAGGGACATAACTGTCTCAGAACAGTGTACTTTCTTTTGGTTGCTGAGGAAACCAAAAGGGGCAACCTACGATTAGGGAAAATTACTTAATTTTTTTAATAGAATGCCTATTAAATGTGTGTATATTATGTGTATATTATATGGGACAATATGTGTATATTATATTCCTTATTGAACAAATAAAAATAATGGGATTGCTACACAGATCCAATAATTCCATAGTTGACTCATTTTCAGTAGAATTGTTCATTTGCTACTACCATCTTTTGGCCTACTTTCTATGCAGCCCTTGGAAAACGAGGTGGCGTGTTATGGAGCATTATGATTCTAGACTTTGTGTTTTCAAGGTACACAACATCTATCATAGGCCATGCCAGAGGATCCAGTTTGCAAACCCCACTAAATGAACTGAACTTTACCTTAAACACAGCTGTAACAGATTAAAGGAAGTGAAATACTTCTTTTGACTTAAGATTGAAACACTCTAGTGTGTGAATAAAGAATGACAATTCCCCCAAGATCACAAATGTGGAAATCTTTGGGCTATGGTTCAAGCCTCTTGTTTTGAGGGTGCAAATAATTATCAATTTAAGACAATATATTTGCTCTTTTGTTACTTTCTTTCCTTTTGTATTGCATGACTTAATCTAGCAGGCATAGTTTTGCCATACTTAACAAATAAGATTGAAAGTTTTACCCTATCTCTAACCCTCATTTTTTTGTGAAGTTTTCAGTTTCGTAAGTATTTAAGCAAGCCAACGATCCCTTCATTTCCACCCAAAAAGATGTTCTATAATAGTATACTCTCTATCAATGCTATCTTAAATTGAATTCCATTGATAAAATTAATACTATCATATAACTACCATAGGGATTAATTAATGTATTCCCAAATAAAATGAAATTGATATTTTAAAAGTAGACCCAGGATAGATATAAACCACAGATATATGAATAATAATAATAACAAAAATAATTTGTTTTTATGGTGTGGTTCTACTTGTTACTTGCCCTCTTGAGTAGATTGCTAAAAATGTGGGTGCTTTAGTAAAGTGCGATGAGGCAATATGGGGATGCCCAGCTGTTAGAAAGAATAATTCCTGGGGCTTAGTGACCTGTCTTAAGATTAGCAGCTATCTAAAAGAGGTGTGACCTAAATTCACCGCAGCAAGCACACCAGCCTGTGAGTTTTATGGTTGTAAATCATACAATCCAAGATTGGATAGATGAGTGTGGCAGTCATGTGCTTATGCTAATTTTATGATTGAGATGTAGGGGTGCAGTCTAGCCTCTTAATCTGGGGATATCCCTTGAGTAGCCAATGAGACCTCCGTGTGGGCATGGCTTTCTCCTGATTTCTTCTGGGAAATCTCACAATATTTCCCTCGTGGAGATGAGAAGCTATCTCCCTAGTTGTTGGGAGCTAGTCTGAGAGAAAAGGAATTACGGACAAGACATGATGGCAGTGACCAAGCTGCTGCAGGAGCCGGAGGAGAAGCCGCATGGCCTTGACTTCATGGAACCAGACCTCTGAAGCTGGAGAAGCCATGGGGATACCCCTACTAGTCCTGGGTTGCTTCTACCAACACTGGATGCTGTTGATAGACCCTGAGCCCTGGAAATGAGGATCCATGAGGAGACCCCTGCTGGCACTGGGACTCTGCACCCACTGGTCTGTTACTTTGTGAGTTGGAAGGACACTTTATAGATTGATATCAGGCATATGGGCTAATATCGGGCTTATGACTTTGAACTGGACTGGGCTGGGGTGCTTTCTCAATGCCCCATTCCTCTTGTATATAAACCTTTTCTTTATATCCATATGTGTGTCTATGAATTTGTTCCTCTAGTGTACCCGGACTGAAACAATGAGTTTTATCAGAGTTCAGATTCAGAGTAGAGTCTCCATCAGAATGAAGCCTGCAGTGAATTCCCCCTGACCATTGACCAGGGTTGGGATTAGGCTGACTGGAAGCTGGAGGGTACTGGAAAGTGTTTCAATGCTGATGCAGTTAGACTGCCAATTAAAACCTTTCATTTGTTCTCTCTTTTGCTCCATTTAAGAATTCTTTTTAGTTTTTGTTATTTTTCACTCTCTTATTTTCTTCTTAATCTGGAACTGTAAATATGTATCACCTCTGTGGAAAACTATGATACTACCTCAGACAATTAATTGGGAATGGCAACTCCGTAGGATACAGCAATTGCACTGATGGATATATGCCCTAACAGATATGTGTCATAACACAAACAGACATGTGCACACCCAAATTCATGGTCGCATTGCTCACAAAAGCAAGAAGATTAATAAACATCAATGTCCAGCATTAAAAGAATGAACAAAGGAACTCTGGTATATGCACGCAATAGAAGACCATGTATCATTAAAAAAATGGGGAAATCAGGAGGAACCTAGAGGTATGGGTTGATCTGGAGAACATGATGCTGAGTGAAATTACCCAATCTCGAGTATTTAAAACTTGGGATTTATTTAAAGTTTCCAATTTCCACTCGGGATGGATGTAGTAGGATGACAATCCTAGGAGTTTTACAAGAACAGTATAAAAATAACAGCAGACTGATTGCAAACAGCATTATTTTCTACCTAAATTTATGTCAAAATTATTTTAGGTTTGTATTTTTAAGTATGATGCCAGTTGTTACTTTAGATATAGTTTGTCACACAAAAAAATATATAGCCATTGGGACATAATTGCTTGGGCTGTTTAAATAAAGAACACTTTGAAATATTTCTTTTCAAATATTTTTGTTCTGTTTTCTTTTCACACTTCATTATCAAATTCTAGTAATCTTCTTCAGTTTCTTTTAATATTTGAAGTTCATTTTGATGCATTTTCCACACAGGGTGCTTATTATCTCTTGACTGTATCATTTTAACTTCCTATGGAAAAAGGTTGTTTGTATTATGAAATAGAGACTCTTGGGAAATAGAGACTGCAACTCGATTATTTCTGTATCCTGAATGCTCAGCATAATGCCTGGATGCAGTAAGGAGGATTAAAATATTTGATAAATGAATATATAAATGAATCAATAAATGATAAATGAAGATAAAGGGTCTGATTAAATTTTCTCTTCTCTCCTATAAATATCCAATTCATAATCAGAGTAGTCAATTGTTTGCATCACAGCATCTTCCTTCTAAAGACTATATATTGGATCACTATTTGTCTCTGAACAAATTGCTTCCACTAGTTTGAAAGCTCATCAAATTCTTTAAATTACCTACAAAATTAATTCTATCAGTCTTATTATGATTTTCTCTCCATGTTGATACTGTTTCACAGATATATGGATTCTTCAAGACAAAAATAGGAAGAAAATCCAAACCTACAAAGAATAGAAAGCATGGCAAATAAATAAATAACCAGCCATTTGATGTAATGGTTAATAGTAATGCTCAGAAAATTGCCTATTTCAAAGACCCTAGGAAATTAAGACTATTTTATCTTCCTCCAAATTTCCTCCTCTGCCTTGCATTCAAGCTAGTCTTTATAACACTTTTCTTCCAATTTATTTTCGTTTCTGTATATTCCTTCATTACTGAATGCTGTGTGTGAGAAAAATGTTCCAAATCAAACTTCAGCATTGCAGCAACAGGTCATATGAGCGTGACTGCTTGCTATGCAACTTTGATAATTTGCTTTACCTCCATGGACTTCAGTTTTCAGTTCTCTAAAATCGGAACAAAAGAGTGAAGAATAATACATTAGAATGAAATATTTTATTATTGGAAAAAGAGTTATTATTATACAGTTTATTGTCACTGGTGGTTTAAAATTTTGTCCCTGGATTAGTTTTCATATGTACAATAAAATTTAACAATTGTGTGATGATTCAGCAAAATATGGCACGAATAAATGCCTTTGTTTTTAACATACAGTGGGGTTTCCTAAAATTTTTGGTGAAATAAAATATTATGGACTTTTTCATGTACTTCTTGAATACTTCTTGAAGTCCTGTAATACTTCTTCAAAGCTTTTTTTTTTTTAAGGTATAAATCACGCACTTGCGATTAGGTACCATTGAGTTGGTCCCAACCCATAGTGAGCCTATCCACAACAAAATGAAACACTGCAGGCTCCTGCACACTCCTTGACCTTGTTTCGATGTCTGAGCCCATAGTCACAGCCATGGTACCAACCCTTCTCATTGAAAACCTTCCAGGCTGAGCCCCGGTGGCGTAGTGGTTGTGCACGGGACTGCGGCCCACTGGGACGGAGGTTCAATTCCAGCAGTGGGGCTGGGCCTCCTACTCCCACCACCGGAGAGCAGTGATGCCCAAAAAAAAAAAACAAAAAAAAACAAAAAAAAAAAGAAAACCTTCCAGGTTTGCACTGCCCTTTCACTTTCCCAAGCTTGAGGTCTTTCTCCAGGAACTGGTCTCTCCTGACAGGATGTCCAGAATATGTAAGAAAAAAATCCTGCCATCCTTGCCTCTAAGGAGACTCCTGGCTGTATTTCTTCCAAGTCATATTGGTCTGTCCTTTTAGCAGGACTAGTTATTTCAATGATCTTCTCAAGCATCAGAATTCAAATGCATAGATTCTTCTTCAGTTTTTCGTTTTCAATGCCCAACTTTCATGCTTATGAGGCAACAGAGAGAACCCTGGCTTGGCTAAGGTGCTCCTTTGGCTTCAAAGTAATCTTTTCAATGCTGTAAAAAGGACACAGAGAGTAGGTTCATGTAATTTCCAACTCTAAGTTAGAAGATGACTTTTTGCATTTTGGGTATGTGTGTAGATAGATATAGACATAGTTATAGAATTATAAATATTTTGTTGATAATTAGGTTATTATGATTTAAAACAGATTATGATCAAAATGCGTATTGTCTGTCTTTTGTTAATAGCAATGGAAAAGAATATATTCAATCTATCCCCATTTTCTCTGATATTGAAGAGAATTGATAGTTAATGTGGAAATGTTTGATATATATAATATTGGTTAATGCTTAATGTAATTACATGGTATATAGTTATGTATGTATGTACAATGGGGTACTCCACCTCACAGGGTGGAGCTTTCCTAGTATGTATTTTTCCCACTAGCAAACATCTTGCTTTGGAACGGTCTCTGTGTTCATATTGAATTTGTGTGTGTGTGTGTGAAAGCAATTTCACTTGAGCCTCCTTTTTTGTGATGGCAAATGTAAGAGAACAGTGTGCTGCTATAAAAGTTCATTTCCTGCTCAGGAAATATTCCTCAGAAACTTTGGGAAACATTCAAGTGCAACAGGAATTTTCTCAATTCATAAAAGGTGAAATGTCAGTAGATGACAAACTTTGTTGTGAATGTCAACTTTTTTAATGAGTGAAAATGTGCATGAAAATATCTACCCATAGCTCTATTTGGAGTTCATTCCACCAGGTCAGACTGTTAATCAAGCTTTCTATGTAGAGGTTCTGAAAAGATAGTGTGACCGTGCGCAACAAAAAAGGCCTGATTTGTGGCAGGCAGGCAAGTAGTTTTGCCACCATGAAAATGCACTCCCTCACACAGCCATCTTAGTGCACCGGTTTTGGGGAAAAACCAGCATGCCTCTCTTGCCTCCCACACCTCACTCACCTGATCTCGCACAGTGAAACTTCTTTCTCTTTCCAAAATTTAAAAGGAACATGAAAGGACAGTGAATTGATAACATAGAAAAGAGGAACAAAAAATGAGGGAGGGGCTATGAACCAACCAAACAGTTGTGTTTGAAAAATGTTTCCAGGATTGGAATTTCAGGTATGACAAATGTATGAGGTGCAATGGAGAATACTTTGGAGATGATAAGTTAAAAAAATGAATAAATGCCTAACTTTGAAAAAAAGAGCCTGTTGTTTGGGGGTGTACCCCTTATACATAAATTGCCAAAATCACCTTCAAAATTATGTTTTATTAAGCAGCATCAGTAACTCTTGCCCCCCCCAACTTATAATGTAGCATTAAACAATGTGATGTTAGTTTCAATGCTTCCTGATAATTTCCCTCATATTCTTATACCTCATGGACTACATTTGAGTTCTAGAGGTGATAAAGCAATCCTTGTTATTCACTCACCAGCATTAATGATCATATTTTTATTTATATACAAAGTGGGCAAAAAGCATGAAATAACATGACCCGAATATTCCATGCTATTCATGTGAAGAATCTATTTGAAGGTAGTCGACAAACAGGGAAATCTCAGTAGACAGTAATGCTATGTTTGCTTTTATGCTATTCATCCAGAAGAAAGCTCCAGTGAGAAAAGTCCAGCACCTTGAATCGTCCATGCATTATTCATTGTAAATCAACACATCTGCCCTGATCTTCCAAATTTAACTTCTAGGGTCTCAGTGGATGCATGGTACTGGAATTTGTATGTTCACTTTTCCCAATATTTGATGAAATGTAAGATAACGTGGTTTTGGACCATAACCTTTTCTCTAATGTATGCATATGATACACTCAAAATCAACTGGAATTAAGTAGTTTCAGATTTACAGGGACCTGAATGGAAAGAGCAGAGCTGTCCCACAGGGTTACCAAGCCAATCCACCTTTCGGAAGGCAGATCGTTGCATCTTTCTCCTGGGTAGTGGCTCAAGGGTTTGAACCATTGACTTTTGGGGTTGCATCCAAGAAATATACCATGAAGCAGAACCCCATGTATATCATATAACACCAGATTACTATTCATGTTTATTTCCATTTAAATCAACTTCTTCATTGTTGCTGAAATAAAAATTAAATTAGAAACATTTTGATATTGAGATTAGAAAGGGGCATATGAGTCAGTTGAAATATGCTTCTCACACATTGAAAAGCTATTCGATATTAAACACTTTAGTGGTATAGTAAATTGTGATGCTGATGTTACCATATTGTTAATCTGTTTCATTTCTAAATCATATTAATAGTCCAATATATATAATTTCCTAATAATGATATTTTATTAATGTATGAAAGTATAAAACCCCACTCAGCAGGTAAATAGTTGCCTTCCTGAGAAGTTATGAAAAATCCAAAAGTTAATATAAATGACTGTAAAGAAAATGTCATATCAAAGCTTTCTCAATGCACTATTTTTGTTGCCTTCATTCCCAATGTTAATGGAGTCATTGTCTGCTCATAGAGTACTGGTGCTGTCCTGCTAATTAAAAGGTAGCACAAATCCTTCAACAAATGATACTTCAATTTTCTTGTTCTGAAATTTAAAGAAGTATTTTAAATGAGTATATAATATTGAGAATAATCTTATAAGCATTCTTTAAAACTATGAATGTGTTTATCATCCAAAAATTGACAATCAGAACTTTTTCTAGTAAGTCACATCATCTATTGATTATCTATTAATGAGGTCTATAGAGTTCAGATGAAAAGGTCATGTTTTAGGGTACATAAAGAAAAATACTGAAAAATTAATGGAAAACTAGGTAGAAAATTTCCTTATGCTGTTTTCCAATTTGGGGGAAAGTTGGGACTCTGTTTCAGTAAAGATTTGCAGCCTCAGAAACCATACATGGCTGGGATTTAGAATCCATTCTAAGGCAGTGTTCATTTTGTTATGGTTTAGTTGCCATTGTTATACAATTTAACAACATCTATTAAGCAAGTGATATAGCAACATTTTATTTTTATAATCCTATCAGAGAGAAAAATATGTTTGAAAGATACCTTATTTGTTGCAGCAAACCTTTTAATTCTTAATTTAAATGGCACTTGCATTAATCTCCTTAGATTTTTAGAAGTGCTATCAATTCACATTCATTTTTATCATTTATTCTATATGGGATTACTTGAATCCTAAAACATAGTAGTAACGAGGACTAACATTATTAGAGATTTCCTACTTGCCATGATATGTGCTGAGGGTGCTGCCTTCATAATATTTTATGCTCAAAGCTGCCATTTGAAGAAATAATGTTTTACATTTTACATATCTAGACATATAAAGAAATATTTTACATATAAAGAAGTAGAAGTATAGAACACAATCATTAAGTGATATAATTTGAAGCAGAATG
The DNA here is from genome assembly GCA_004026705.1 of Nesogale talazaci. NCBI lineage: Eukaryota > Metazoa > Chordata > Mammalia > Afrosoricida > Tenrecidae > Nesogale > Nesogale talazaci. The sequence goes on along the minus strand of PVJH01000715.1, from coordinate 173,309 downwards.
TTTCAAACTTTGTTTTATTAGCTGATATTTGTGCTATTCTTAATGCATCCCTTTGTGATGGCCCATAAGCCAAAAAAGGATTCACCCACATTTCTTGCAAGGCATTTGGGAGGAAACCATGAATACTGAAAGAAAGACTTCATAACACCCTGCTAAAAAAGTATCTGGAAGAGTCAGGGGGCTTAGCAGGTTTTCAGCCCTATCATTCAACAAATTAATAGTCTGCTTTCCTTAGGCAGTCACAGGGTCTCTTGCTTGCCACCACTAATCCTGCCCACAGCAATTTATACATTCCAGATCTTTATCTGCCATTTAAGTTTCTTTGATACTGTTCTACTTTTTATTCACATTGTGTTTTGAGCATCTTATTCTCCAACTAAGTCCTATTTTAACTTATTAATTTATTATTCTAGCACTTAAAAATTTTATGTGATATTCTAAGCCTAATCTAGATACAAGCAAATTAATCAGTCTAGACATCTAGACCGTGTTCTTGAAGCTAGGGAAACATATGAATTTTAATGTATGGCTTCTGGATGTATGTTTTCCATTTACATAGATTCATAGATCATGGTATCATCTTTATCATTTCACTTACAGGTATATGCATGATACTTGACCCATAAAGGCAATTCAGTTTGTTATCTTTTAGCAATAATATAGTACAGTTTTCTTAGGACAGTGTTCTTAGGACAATTTTTACAGTCTAGGAGTTGATATTGCATTTGATATTGCATTGATACTTGAGTTTAAATCCAGATCTTAGACTTTGCTATGTATCTGTAATAAATTCATTTGTGGCAATATATGCCAGGTACAGTAATCTTGGAAAAAGATTTAAACATTTCTGTCTCTTTATCTTATTAGTGAAATGACCATACATCCCATTTTTGGTGGGACAGTCCTGATTTTAAACAATTTTTCCCCATGCCCCATGTCCTTTTAAAACAGTCCCAGTTTTTGGAAAGAATGCATGACAAGCTAGGGCATGGCAGAACAAAGGGAAGGGCATATACCCCCATCCCTCAACGTCCCCCCTCCTCCAGTCAGTGGTGTTCTGCTTTACCAATGTTAAAATCTGGTCACTTTGCTTATTAGACAAGTTGAAATAATAATGTGATGTACTCTGTTACGGTGACAAAGATATATTGTAAGTGAAGAAATTAACATGAACTTTAGTCATTTGGAAGTGTTCATGTAACAACATTATAACTATTTTCCATTTTACCAATCCCAATTTCATTATAGTCAAACAAAGCACTATCAACCTGTGCAGTTACCTAATCTGGCACCAATTTAGGTTTTGAGAGCATTAAGAATGAAGGGGTAGAGTCCAGTCTGTCAATCTGGTCACAGCCAATGATGCCTCTGTGGTCATAGCCTTCCCTTGAGACTTCTGGGGAAACTCTAGCATTTCCTCCTTGGAGGCTGGAGAAACTCTCTCAGACTGTTCACTCCCTTGGAGATGCTCTACTGACAAGACACATGACACAATGCTGATAAACCCCATGCCCTGGGAACTGAAGGAGCCACTTGGTGACCCCTGCCAGTGCTGAGATGCTTACAACACCAGTAGTTCCAAAGATATTCTACCCACCGACCTGTGATCATCCTGCATCTGGAATCATTGCATGTGCTCCGTGAGTCTGAAGAGAACTTTATGGATCACTATCAGACATATGGGCCAATATCAGAGTTATGGACCTGGACTGGACTGCGTTGGGTAGCTTTCACAATGTTCAATTGCTCTTGTATATAAGTCTCTTTCTTATGTATCTATGTGTGTTTATGAATTTGTCTACCCAGACTAACACACCACTTATTACCAATACCTATGTTAGAACATCAAGCTATTTCTCATACTCATGGCATTATTTCTGCCCATGTTCTCTCTGGTAGGAATTAGCAGTCCTTTTCCTAACCAGATTGATTCATATCCACAAAGCCTCTGATACAATGTAATCTTGTCTGTAAATTTACCAGGGCCTTTCAGGAACAAAAAGCTATCCTGATTTCTCACCATACTTTTTATAGATCTCTAAAAAGAGATCTGTCAAATGGAATGTAAATCATTATTCATAACAGTCATCAGCATTTATTGAACATCTACTATGTGCTGAGTGTTGTTTTATTTGAATTTAAGCTTCAAAATAATCTCAAAATTTAACTACTTATAGCTTTTTTTACTCCCAGATATGCACATTCAACTGAGTCAAATTTTATTGCCTAAGACAAAAAGAAATGTAACCTTAGTGAGATTGCCTTCTTTGTGGTGGCCTAAGCATAAGTTTAACTCAGGTTTATGTTATGTCAAAATAGAGGTTTCAATCACAGTCTAGAAACAGTAGGTATCAACTTCCTTTCAAAAATCCTAAAGCAGACATCATATCTTAATTAATACTTGTTCAAACTTCATCAACTGAAAGAATATCTACTCTAGAGTAGAAACTCTTCAAAAATATATACTCAATCTTTGATGATTATATTCTTATAATACGTGAAACATGCTAATGCATCATTTATCAAACTGTATGTCTTTAAAACCCCTGGAGTAAGTTACTAAAATATAGATGGGAAGTAAATTTTTTGCGATCAGAGACTCAAGGGTCAACTCTGAGTAATAGTTGACTCCAAAAAACCCCAAACATGAGAAGCCAAACATCAAGGGACTGATCAGGAAGATGCACGGTGACAATCAGCAACACTTGCAATCAATCTCATGTGGCATCTGATAACCAGGAGTTTGCTCTCATTTGTGTTCAAGTCTTCTGTGTGGTTTGGGTGATATATCGAGTTATGCTGCGATCTTGATTGGGCTATTTCACACATTTGTGATAAGCTGGTGAACTGAAGGGGGCTAGATTAGGATAGCCTTCTCAATTCAAACTCATGACCATCGATTCTGTGCTGACTCATGGTGACCACTTATGAGTTCCCGAGCCTTCTGATGGGAGCAGGAAGCCCAGGTTTTCTCCCAGGAGTTGCTGGTGCTTTCAAACTGCCAACCATGCAGATCACAGGTCAATGTTAAATGAAGACAAACTGTCTCTCTTCCATGTGATTCTTTACTATCTAGCAGGCAAGCTTGGGCTTTTTCTTATGGCAAAAGCAGAGAGGACCAAGGGAGAGAAGAATGACATGTGGTTTCTTGAGTCTTAGGATCAGAATGAACCGAAGGCATATCCAGTGCATTACATTGGACAATGAAAACCCAAGACTAGTCCAGGTTTGAGGTATGAGGTAACAGACTTCACTTCTTGTGAGAAGTTGTATAAAATAAATTACAGGGGGAAGAATTACAAGGAGGCCACTAACTTGGAATATCAGCTCTAAATATTCTACAAAAAAATTGATGAGAGAGACTCATAAAAATATTTTTACTGTGGAGTAGCATCATGTATAAGTGGACCAGCTTTTGCATCTCCATTTAATTAAGAGCATATAGATAGATAGAGCAAATTCTAATTATGTGCAGAAATAATTATAAAACTAAATATGGGTTATTTTAAACTCAAATGTATTCCTTATTTCAGTGAGTGATCCTAATTGGTTAATTTATTTAGCAAGCATTAAACTGAGTGCTAGAACTCTGAGGATACAAAGATTGTTTATGTTATTTGACTCTAAGGAGTTTAACAAATCATAGAAGAGGTGTTATGCAAGAAGCTAATGTTAATTTGATACCATACATGATATATGACTAGAAAGGTATAAAAATGATGCCATTGAAGAAAGTGTTTTCACATTGTAATGATAGGAGATCAGGACAAAGAAGTCATATCTCAACTAGACCTTGAGGAAAAGATAGGTTGTGGACAAGTGATGTTTCAGTAGAGGGAATGGGAATCATAAATAAACTAAGACTACAAAGTATAAGACATGAATACTGGACATGATGTAAGACAGAGTACAATGGATTTTAGAATAGATGATGGCAGTAAGAAAAGCTCAGGAGGGAATGTTATGTTGAGGCACAGGATAGCCTACATTGTTTTGGAAGCAGTTCATCACACATATGCAGTCTCTTTCTCTTGTATTTTATATTTAATTATTGAGCCAAAAAATGTAAGAGGAAGAAGCCATTGCTAATTTGCTAGTACAAAGATTAGTCATTAGCAGAGTCAAGCATAATGAGTAGACAATAAATAAAGGGCTAACTTTCAAAACAACTAGAAATCTTTGCCTAATCTTTCCATCAAAGTGTTGGAAACACTAGTTTGAGCAAAATAGAGTTAGGACTAGTTAGTACTTCAATATCAATAGATGAGTACTTATTTCATTGGTAGACATGTTTCCTTCCAGAAAACATAAAAAATCGTGCTAGAAAAAGCTCACCTGAGGAAGCAGTAGCAAGTGTCTTAATAACTCATCCTGCTCTGTTGAGCACTGTCTACCAGAGAATTTAAATGCACATCTGTTGGAGTCTTTCGGCTGTGGAGGGGCAGAGTCCAAGTGCCAGGCCAGCTCCCTCTGACCTCGTGAGCTGCTGTGACCTTCAACACATACTCTTTACCCTTCCAATGAGATTGTTGATCACAAATGAGAGCGGGTTTTCCTTGGGAGATGTTTAAATACTACCTTTAAGGATAAAATAGAGCTGTAAATTCACCAAGGCCCATTTATATTCACCCATTTCCCATGATATCAATAATTCTGCCTGACAAAGTGTTTTGTCAGAAAATTCTGTAACATCTTTTAAAATATCATATGGATTCCTAGGTGGAGGGAGGAAGTTATGAGCGTGATGATGGCAACAAGTGTGCAAATGAGGCCTGAATATGATTGATTTATGTATGGATTATGAGGGGAGGTGTATGAGTTCCCAAAAAGTGATTCATCACAAAAAGGGGGAGGGGGGGAGGAGCTTATACTGAGGGCTCAAGTGGAAAATGTTTGGAAATCAATGTGGCAACATGTGTACAAATGTGCTTGATGCAGATGATGTATTGAATGTTATAATAGCTATAAGAGCCCGCAATAAAATCATTTAAAAATATAATGTTGAACATGGTAGTAAATTAAATAGCGGCTTAATTCTTAAGAGCCCATCTTTGTATTACTTGTTGAAAAGGTCAGAAGCGTGGCTAAGGGCTTTTTTTGATGAGGTGGTGAGCTTCCATAGTGTTTCTTAGTTTTTAGATTAGATAACCCCCCTTTGGCACATAGCACCCTCCCTCCCACCACTCTTCAAAGAAATTAAACCAAGTAATAAAAATGAGATGTTTTGATTCCAACAATCCATGTTGGGAAGGGGTCCTGAATAAAACAAAGTCATTATTTCCTTTGTTTAAAAATCTTGAAAAATTCTTATTTTGTTGCTAAATGAAAACAGGAGAGAATTCCAGTGTCCCTAGCCACAAGGGATTGGTCCCTCTGAAGTGAGCATTTGGGGAGGGGGAATTGGCTTTTTGTTAATTGGCATACGTTCCAGTGGGGTTCTGTTTTTGTTGGGATGTATTGGGTATACAGGTACATAGACCAGCAGCTTCACTACATTTATAGGGTTCAGATCTGTGTTAATTTATTTCAATAAAACCCCACTGAAACTTCAAATAATCATCATCAACAAAAACATCAATGAAAACTCACATTATTTCTGTGAAATGATTGCTGATGAACTCTTTGGCAGAGAGAACAAATAAATGATATTGAAAGTGCATTTATTAGTGCAAGTGAAAATTGCATTGAGAAGGGTGACAAAAAGCCTCAGTATACAAACCTTGAACTTTTTCCAGAGCAAACACTCGGGAAGCAGAATTTTCTCTTGAGTATTTAACCACTCTTTGCTAATACCACATCAGGCCTCTGACATGGGCTCTTTCATCAGTTACACTGAATAAGCACCACAAAGAGAATGTTAGTTTCACCACCTCATTTGGAGGCATTGAAATTAGTTACTTGATGTACCGCTGCATAATTTCAAGCACTAGTTTTTTTATTACTATCATAAAGTTTTCAAATGAAAAAGTAAGTTCTCTGCTTAACTAATATTTTGTCAGATAGCTCAAGCACCACTCAGCCAATGTTGTGTAATATATTGAAAGTACACATTGCCATTTTGTTCTTGATGTTGGCTCTTCATAACTTGAACTTAGAGTCTGCTCTTCACTGAAACCAATAAAGGGAAGTTTAATTCAGTTTCTACATACACTTGCACAACTTTTCAAAGTAAAAGCATTCACTTGAATTTTCTTTGAAATATTTTCTGATTCTACTCCCAGAACAAAAATAAAGAAATCAGTGTATTACTTTACACATATTAAAGAGCATCAAAGTATGTTTAAAGATTCATTTTAATCCTAAGGGAAATATCTTGAGGTCCTTAAAGTGTTTCTAATTTTTAGTTACCAGTGTGTTTTGCATAAACTGTGATTGAAATTTCTATAATCTCTATCTGTAGGTCTATAAATGAACCTCACCTCTGCTGTATTCATCTGAGTTAAATAGCTAATCATTTAAGATCAAAAGCAACATTTACCCAAGGGCAAGGTTCACAGAATTTGGGAAAAAAGAAGAATGGAAATAGGCAACAAGGAGGAAATGGGAAAAGCAATGATACATGGAAGGCATTGCAATGGATGAGTGTGTAAATTACTGGAAATAAAACTTTTGTGCTCTGTAAATATTGCCTTAATTCACATAAAAAGTTCTTCAAAACCTAGATGACATCTGATTTGTTATTGTAACACATTTTGCCTTTTATTGAAAATTCCAAACTATTTTCCATATGAAAGTTTTCTGATTACATATTTCTGAGCTTTCAATACATTAAAAGTGTGCAGGTTTAGGACTGAGCCCCGGTGGCGTAGTAGTTGTGTGTGGGACTGCAGCCCACTGGGACGGAAGTTCAATTCCAGCAGTGGGCCTGGGCCTCCTACTCCCACCACCGGAGAGCAGTGATGCCCCCCTCCCAAAAAAAAGTGTGCAGGTTTAAATCATAGACATTGTTTGAGTTGACATTATGAATTTTGTACATTATGTAACTAATTTTAGCAGCAAAATGATTGCAAAGCAAAATACCATTTTACCTGTATAATTATATTCCATGGTTTTTAAATAGGTGTTTTTAATTAAGAAGTCATTGGTCTTAAGAAATTCTATCATGGAATCGCCAATTTTCTTTTAATCGCCAAGGCCATATTTCCTAACTACTGTTCCTTTCTCTTAGTTACCTACTTCTACATTCCAATAGCTAAGAATTATCAAAGCTTGCTTGATAACTTTCAGACTGGAGAATTTGCTCTTCAATTTCTTCAACTATAGCTATAGTTTTTGGTGCATTTATTTGAATACTTGTTATCAATTAGGCGGACAAATGGGGATTTGACAACTTTTATAGTCAAAATATTTAAACTTGCTTTTAATCATAGAGTAACAAAGGCAAATGAAAGAAATGATGATGTCAAAGAGCATCTAGAGGAGACAAAGTAAAATATTTAAAGAAATGTGCACACAGCACTAGAAAAAAAACAAAAAGGAAGAGCACGGTAAGCATATCTTAAACTGAAAGAACTGAATACAAAATTCAAGGCTCAAGTTGAAAATGGAGCATTAAATAAAAATATTGAATAATATAAGAAGCATCAAAAGTTGTAAAGGATACACTGATGCATTTTACCAGGTTGAAATAATTGACATTCAACCACTTCAGGGGAGAACATATGAACAAGAATCTGTTTTACAAAAGGAAGATTTCCAGTTGCACTGAAAGAATCAGCACCAAACAGAGCTCCATGTAGTGATAGAATATCAATTGGAATGCCAATGACCTGCTATATCACTGTAAGCTCTCCCCCAGGAAACTTGGCAGACGGCTCTTTGACCAACTGCTAGGAAGAGATCCAAATGTGTTGTCACTCCAGAGAAGGATTACCAAACAGAATGCTCAAATTGTAGAAAACTATCATTGATATCACTGGTAAGCAAATTTTTTCAGAAAATCATTTAATAAGAGTTGCAGAATACATTCAAAATGAGCTGTCAGAGATTTAGAAGAGGTATCAAACAATGAATATCATTACTCATGTCTGATTGATCATGGCTAAAAGCACTATAGACCTGAGAGGTGCTTGGGTTTTTTGACTATGAAAAGGTAGATGCTCACTTTCCTGACACCATCATTGAAGACAAATATGTGCATAATCAAAAGTGGTGAATATAGGTGATGGTGCCCAGCTATCAAAAGATATAGCATCTAGGATCTTACAGGCTTGAAAGTAAACAAGAGGCCATCTAGCTCAGAAGCAACAAAGTTCACACGGAAGAAGCACATCAGCCCATGCGACAGTGAGGTGTTGAAGGAATCAGGTATCAGGCATCAAAGAACAAAAAATTATGTCATTATAAATGAGGGGGAGTACAGACTGGGGACCCAAAATCCATCAGTCGGTAATGCAATGGCCCCTTACAGTGGGGTTGTAGGGAGGAGATGAACCAGTCAATGTACAATGAAATATGCAAACTTTCCTCTAGTTCTTTAATGTTTCCTCCCACCCACTAATAAGTTCTCAATTCTACCTTATAAATCCAATTAGGCCAGGGGATGTACACTGGAACTGGAAACAAGGGTAATTCAGGACAGATGATCCTTTCGGGGTCAGGGGTGAGAGTGGTGATGGCAGGAGGGTGGAGGGAAGGTGGAGTAGAAAGGGGAAACCTATTGTAGGGATCTACACTCTGTAGAGTATGGACAATTGGGAAGTGAGTGAAGGGACACATCAGACAGTGTATGATGACAAAATAATGACAATTTGTAAATTGTTAAGGGGTCATGGTGGAGGGTAAGTGGGGAGGGAGGAGAATATGCGGAGCTGGTATCAGGGGCCTAGGTAGAAGGAGGATGGTTCAAGAATGATGGCAGCAAAGGTGCAATTGATATATGTATTGATCAGGATAGGAGTTGCATGAGCCCCCAATAAAATGATTTAAAAAGAAATAAAAGATATTCAGCCTTGTGGGTCATAATAAACTATGTGGAACTTTGAGAAGAATAGAAATTTTAGAACATTTTATTGTCCTCATAGGGAACATGTGTGAACAGAAGAAGGGAATTCTGCATGGTTAAAAATGGGAAAACTAGAATCTCAGGGTTGTATCCTCCATCATCTTTGTTCAATTTGGATGTGGAACAAACAAGAGAAGTTAGATGATAGGAAGAAGAATGTGGCTAGGAGAGATATGCAGATGACCCAACTTTCCTTGCTGGATGCGAAAAGACTTGAAGCACTTGCGGACAAAGATTAAGGCTTGCTGCAATTGGTAGGATTACAACTCATTATAAAGAATAGCAAAATCCTAACAATTGAACCAATATAGAGAGAATCACCAGCAGATGGAAATGATCTTCTGAGATCCCTGCTGCCTGATGTGTCAGAGTCATCAGAGTTCATGTCATGTGGGTACCAAAAGTAAGGAGCCACTGTGCTTAAGGCAGAGCAACAGATGGACATCCTAACTTAGAGAGAAAAACTAACAGAAGTCAAGGAACCACATGACTGAATGGCTAAGGATATGAAAGCTGCTTGGAGTCGAGGTGGACTAAAGAATGTATTCCTAACGCCTTCTGGTCTTGGCCTGTGGTAACTTGTTAACTTGGCAAACCTCAATAATTGTGACTGATGTCTGGGTGTTCTTTGAGACCATGGCAATAGCTTATCCCACCAAGCAGAGAAGTAATGTTCTGTGGAAGGAATGATTGGTTTCAGAATATGGTATAGAAGGATGGTGACATGACTTACGGACATTAGACTGATATGGATATAAGAATCTCCTTGTCCTACTGAAGCCACTGGGGAAGGTGAGATTTGGCTTCCTTGATGTTTTTACAGTACTTTTTTCTGCTCTTAGATGGCTATTCTCTAACTCAATAACGTATGATGGTTGCACCTACATGTTTGGAAATTTGATGACTGCTGTGTCCATGATTAGGTGGTTTAGTTGAGAACAGGCTCTTGTATGTTTTCTCGTCGAATAGTGGGCTTGCGTGAACTTTCTGTGATAACCATACTGTTCTTCTAAAGAGTCTTAGGAAAAGCAAAGTCAAAGTGCTAGTAATTTTCCATCCTCTGCTTGCTTTATGTTTCCTGTTGGATAAGAATAGTCTGAAGGAAAACCAAGGGTTGGAAGTAATAAAAAAAATGTCTTCTGATTGTATTAAACAAATGCTTCCAACAAACCTAAAGAAATAGGTTTTGTTGTTGTTGTTGTTAACTACCATGAATCTCCTCTCGGTTTGTCATACTGTGGTTGCCTGTATGTCTTTGGGTAATGTCGTCAGTGTGGCTTGGACTTCTTCCTTCAGTTCACTCAGGATTCTTGCTACTTTTTGAAATAGTTGTTACTTCTATGCTCCTTCTAGAAATAGTCAAATTTTGGCTAGATATTTTTGGCACAGTGACTCTGTAATCCTTTCCATCTCCTGTTCATGTTTCCTGTATCATTCACTATTTTTCCTATGGGATCCTTCTTGGTGCCATGAGTTCTGTGCTTTTATTCCTAATTCCAAGGTTAGCAGATCAGATCCACAAGTAGTGCTATTATAGAGACAGTATCAAAGACTCTCTATTGTCATACAGGCTTACAGTCTTGGAAAGTCCCACGACTAGATCTCCCCTATCCTGTAATGTCTCCATAAGTCAGAATGTTCTCAGTGGGTGGGAATTTAGTGACCACTACTGATTAGTTATTTTTAGCTTATATGTGTTTTTTGGTATGGCTTGATAGGTTATTTTGGGGGTCAGGGAATGATTCTGAAAAAAGATGTCATATTAATTAATGGCAACAGTTTCTTGGCTTGAACCATTTTTCCTTACAAAAAGTTTCATAGACTTGCTCTACTTTTGGACAGTGAGGTACCTCATTTATCTCCCATGAGTTTTTCATACATAAAAGATATACGTTTTATCACTCATGCTTAAGTTCAAGGACCCTGAGATTGAACGCATTTCCACTAGCACAATCTTAAACTTTGCAATTGGACAGTTTGAAAGAATGAAAGCATTTTGTATTCATGCTCATTCAAATGTAATTAAAAGGACTGTAATTACCGTCTTTCTTTTACTTATTCAAAATGTGAAAGCTTGAGAATACCGTGATTTAGATCCACTCTCCCCTGAATTTGTGGCTAGTAAGGGGATGAATTTTCAAACGTTAACCATGATGACACACTGCTGCCTGATGAACTCCATTATCCCAGAGAAGAGAGCGCAAAGGAATGGTGAGGGGAAGCCCACACTCACTACGCGAACTAACGCAGAAAGATCCATTAGGCTTCTGCCTATAAACTATTCATGAATGCTGGCACAAACTAGAGAGCTTGATTCCTGTCCTTCTGAAGAAACATTTAATAAGAGGCAGTGTACAATTTCAGGGTTATATTAGAGGGTCAGAACGTGATACTGGTTATTTGCACAAATACCATTTAAACAGGCATGCATCATTGACATTGAAAAGCACTCTCAAGGGAGACATATTACAAAAAGCAAGTGTGAAGTCTCTAGATTTCAAGACACTCGACAAATGGTGGCGTATCACTCCTAAACCGGAGCCACAGGCCAACTCCTACACAACATTATTTCCAGAACCTGTAGATATGTATGATGGATCACTATTTTCACAACTTAAGAGAGGACCTTTGTCACCATGTGATGCCGCTTAACATACTTTTAGGAACATGGCTTTATTTTTCTGAATCAAATAAAAGACATCATTCATAAAGTCCAAGTACATTCAGCCCCAAGCTTAAAAGATGCAGATCGTTTAATTGTCTCAAAAATGCTGGGTGAAATCCTGAAACCGAAGGGAATAGTTTCTTCTTAAAAATTAAAAAAAGCAACAAAAAAAAATTTAAAAAGCAACCCAAGAAGCTAGAAGTTTCAAGTATAGTAGAGAGAATCATCAGGTGTAAAATAATGCTAGAACACATATTGATTTTATTATGATTCCTTTTGAAACATTTCTCTTCTTAGTGTTACTCTAATCCTTTTTTTAAGGCAGCTTCTTGGTCCATGACTTTCAATTAACCCATGTCTGTCCTCAGAACATATCCTTTTCCATTCTTTTATTTATTTCTAACTTCTTCCTGGCTCTACTGTTAAACTGAAAAACCAAATGCTAATCACCTTTTACAACAATGGTCTCAAAAACGCACTGCCATGTGGTTGATAACAATGCATAATGACCCCCCAGGATAGGGTAGAGGAGCCTCTGGTAGCTTCTGAGGCTCAAGCTCTTTCTGGGAGTGAAAAGCCTCATCTTTGTCCTGCAGAGTGGCTGGCGTTTTCAAACTGTTAACTTTGCCGTTCACAGCCCAAGGCACACCCACTACCCCATTGGGGATCTTTACTTATTTTTAAATCTAGATCTGCACTGCACGTTTTTTTTTTATTAGAGAAGGAGAGTTTTTGAATTTGCCAAGTCTACGTCCACAAGGCTGAAACCAATTTAAGGCTTAAATTTTAAATAAAAAAGAACACATTGCTATCAAATTGCTCCTAATGCAGGGTGACCCTAGAGGGTGATGTAGTGTGTGTGAGGCTGCAATATGGTCCAGAACAAATGGCAGCATGCTTCTCCTATGCTGCAGCTGCCCGCTGGTTCAAAGGGCTGACCTTTCAGACCATGGACAAGCACTTTAATCACCGTACCAGCTGGGGAAGGCTTTCATTTTTAGTCGTGGCTGCTAAAATGTATTACTCGTTTACACTATTGGGTTCTTTGTAATTTCACAAAGATCCTCTATCCTAGCACATTTTATCTGCAAAATTATACTATATAAAATATACTTCCATATGTTTGCTACATGAACCCATTCTCAGATAACCCACCCCAGCGTCCTTAGTGGATTCTCCTCATTGCACCCTGTAGGACACAGAGGGTGTTCTTTAAGTTTCTGATGCCGTACATCTTTAGCAGAGCAGAACTCCCTCCTCCCCTTTCTTCCTGCGAGAGACTTGTGGATTCAAAGTGTAATGGGTGTGGTGATCTGTCCAATACATAGCTCATTGTGCTGCCACAGTTCCTTCCTTGCTAGCTACTGCTTTTCAAATAAATGCAACTTGAGAGGTATAAGAGTAGATACATACAATTGCATTGAAATGCACTCATCAATAGATAGACATTAAATACAGCCATTTTCATTCATTTAAGCGAAGGAGTAAGAACTAACATTCTAAATTTTGGCAAAAATGAAGCATGTACTATTTTACTTAGTCTTAATTTGAACATTATATGTTAAAGTTGCAGTCTGAACTTATTCTTATATAAATACTTAGTAATCTCTGTTTTAAAGCTTAATATACAGAGCAATGGAAATCAGCATTGTAAAAATAGACTTTATTTAAATGTCTCACTATTGAGTTGATTTCTACTCATAGCAACCTTATGAGAGTAGGTTGCACTGCCTCTTCAGATTTCCAAATGTTCAGTCTTTATGGGAATTGACAGCTCTGTCTTGTTCCCTTTGTTTGTCAGACTTTGAGATTATTACCTCTATGCAGCGCTCACTGCCCTCTCAGGACTCATTTAGGTATGCTTAATGGGAAAGTACTGGTGAGGGGCAGAGTTGATCATTGCTGGCCAAGTCCTTCACAAGAACCACTGTAGGAAAGATTGTTAGAATGGAAGTAATTTCAAATGAAGAATGGGAATATGCTATTGTATTTGGGGATTTCTCTTGGTTGTAACTCCATTTGGTTGTATTTCTCTTAGTGCTGATCTTTCCATATTAATATTAATGGTAGACAAGATTTCAGTTAGAGTATAATGAATTATTGATGCAATTTTGCCATAACATATTCATAATTTTATTCCTATATTCATAATATTAACTCTTACTTGATATTACATATAAAACGCAAGTTACAGAATCTAAGCACCAAATCTAGAAAGTGGAAATTGGACAGTATTTTAAAGTATTTTAAAAATACTTTTTAAAGTATTTAAAAGTAAATACTAAAGTATTTTAAAGTAGATGATGAAACTGTATTATTGGAGATTTTCTGAAGTCTAAGGATTAAGAAAGTACTCAAGAAGGATACTCCTCTGAAAAACAAGACCTATTGCTGAAAACAACCCCCTGCCGTCGAGTCAATTCCAACCATGCCAATCCTGCATATGGTTTCAAGATACTAAACATCTACAGGAGACAACCATGTCTTTTACCTGCCTTCAAGCAGCAGGTGGATTTGACATCAAAAAGCCCAACCCACCAGTATTGCAACTCTTTATTAGAACACACAAATCCACATGCACAGATTGCCCAATAAGGCAACCTATGTGTGTAGTTATTGGAGCTTATTAATTAATCTATAGTGACAAGTTTTGGATATTTCTTACTCAAACATATGCAAACGATTCACTACAGTAGTAAGAAAGAGAAAATAAGCCTATGCTTACCTAGTCCACAAGGTATTTAGTCCCTCTTAGGGACTCTAAACTTAGAACAAGGCTTTTATTTAGTAAAAAGTTGAGGTGGGGTTGGGAGAGACATAGACCCCACTGGTGCCTACAAAGAAAATGTTTGATTTAGTGAAAAGTGTAAACTTTTCCACTGCAGATTAGTAGGTAAGTATAACTAAGCTCATATTCACCTTGCTTTTTGGGTAACCTAACTTACACCAAAATGTCATTGATATACTATTTTGCATGTTAAATTAACACAACAGGAAATTAAAATATGACCTAGAATCCAAACTACACCTAACAATTTCAAAGAACATGATAGCACATTTTTTATGTTTGAAAGATTGTTTATTTTTAAATTCCCCTTTTCAACTTATTTGTGCATGTGTCATTTTCTCACCTCATTGCCCTGACCTCTATCTTCTCCTTCCTATTGATAAACAATTTCTAAACAATGCTGGTCACTTACTCAGTTTATAGTCTCACCACGTGCAAACATAATCACTCCACTGCCACACATCTCCTGTTGTCTCAGATTGATGCAACACCAAATTCCAGTTCACTTGAAGTTTCCCAAATTGATATGCTATTTCTCCCTGATCAAACTTACAAAGAGCTGAATATTTCCAAAAGGAAATAAAAAACATGTTTTTATACATAGCCGTGGGGTTGCCCTCAACTCGTTGTAATGCCATGTACAATGAGAACAGAATACATAGTAATTTATATGGTGATTTTCCCCAATATTTATTGAGAGCTAATACAGATAGCATATCAGTTGGTAGTCCAATCACATTGATCAGTATTGGACAAGTTCTTGCACAATCAGTCTCAAAACATTACTTTTCTTCTTGAGCCCCTTGACATCAGCTCCCTTTACCTCCACCCCCATGACTATACTCCTCAAAACACATACTTGACTTCTTATCCCCATAGCAAGGACTTTCTTACCCAACGTTTTAGTTTGAAAGTTCTGTGAAAACTTGTCATTGAACATTAAAACAACTGGAGGACACAGCTTCAAAAAAGTGGTGGTTTTGCTTAAGCTGCATTGGTCAAGGATCTAAGGTCTGTGAATTGAAAGTTACAGTTCTGCTATCGACCCTGCATTGCTCTAAATAAAAACATAATTGTGATGTAATCAGAGGAGTGCTAATACAATGGGCTTTCATCCGTACGTTCAGAAGTACAAAACCACCAGCTATGAAGAGGGAGAAGATGAGGCTTTCTGCTTCAGTGAAAAGTTGCAGTCTTGGAAGTCCACATGGGTGGTTCTACCCTGTGCTATAGCTTTGCTATATGTCAGGTGGCAGGGAGTTAAATATATATATATATATATATATATATATATATTGCATAATAAATTATAATATAGCAATATGAATAGTATATATTTAAAAGCAAAATTTTGAACTCTCAGTGAAGTCCCTTCTTTATATGAACACAAACTTGTGCTGCTGATTTTTACCCAAGCTCATGACTGTTGATTGAGTTGACTTTACTTATAGTGACTTTGCGCAGCCTTTCTAAGACTATACGTTTGCATAAAAAGCCAGTCTCATCTTTCTTCCCGGGACAGTCTGTCATGTTTGTACTACCAACTTTTTCTTTAGCAGACTGCCTAACCCACATCAAAACCAGGATTTCTAAGTGCAATCTGGAAAAACAAATAACCCAAACACCCAAGAAATGCATGTCCATGAGCCCATTTCAATCCCTTGGGTCTGTGCTAACTCCCTGCCATTGAGTCAATTCTGACTGGGAGCAACCTTTTAGGACAGAGTAGAACTGTTCCTGTGAGTTTTTGAAATGGTAACTATTTATGTGAGTGGAAATCTGTATATTTCTCCTCAGAGAAGCAGATCGTTTCAAATTGGTACTCTTGATGTTAGGAGCCCAGTGTTTCACAGCTAGGCCACCAGGTCTTCTCTTTAATTGTGATAGGTTTTATGTAAAGCCTCTTCTTACAAGGATAGGCTCTCATATAGTATAAGAACCTGTATGATGGAATCTTCTATGAATCAGTCAACAGCTCTGGAAGATAAAGGGTGGGGTACCTTTGAAATGTTCTATTCTGCTTTCTGGCTTCATAATTTCTTCCATATTCTTCAGCTACTCTATGATTTGGAACACATTTCACATCACTTTTGGCATCCATTTGGATTTTTTATTTCTCTCTTTCCTGGCTTTTTAATGCCAGTAAAAGAGCAAGTCCACATTTTACCGCATAGCAGTGAAGAAATGGAAGGTCTTCAGGAGATAGATTGACAGAGTGGCTGCAGCAATGGACTCAAGCATAGGAACAACTATGATGAATATTGGGCCAGAGAGCATTTCATTCTAGTATGCATAGGTTCGCTCTGCATGGGAACCGACTAGATGACACCTAGCAATATGATGTAATGACATCGCTATAAGTAAATCAACTTTAGAGAGGTGCAAATATACAGTTGGCTCCCTATACCACAAACCACCACTATTGCATAGTGTGACTACTGATATGATAACCAGTATCTAGGAGTGGCAACCTTAAGTGCAACAGAATGAACAATTGCCCAGTCTGTATCATTTTCTAAGTTTCCAACTATGTTTGAGTTCATGATTCCAAATGCTATGCCTATTTATTTCACTGAGATTTCCATTCCTTAATTTCACTAAGCATGACCTCTACCCCCTGATGATGTATGCAAAATAAGCTAGCCAGAACACTGTTTGAGGTTGCGATCCATCAATTCGTATTGGCTAAATGTCAGGATTAGAGCACCCATCGATATTAGTCTGGAAGCTATGCTAAACTATGTTTACCATGTAAACAGGATGGTACCTAACAACAACAACAGCAGCATCTCCTTACTTTGGTCACACTCTTGGTTCATTGGAGGGAGATTTCACTCACAGTGGTACTTTCTCTTAGTACAGACTGACAGCTCACGCCTCCTCTGGGATCTGGATCCTAAATCTAGTTCAAGGACCTCCTGTTAAATCTCTTGCCAATACAGAAGCCATCAGTGGATCACTTAAACATGGATCAGTTCAGTCCTTCTTGAATTTATTCAGCTCCCATCCACCAGCCTGTGGTCTTCTTGCTTCCTATTAATCAGTCCATGCAACAACAGAAAGCAAGAGAAACCTCCAGAGTATATTTTATCAGCAATTTAAACTGGACTGGATCTACGCTCATCTACAGTTGAGTATGCCATTACTTTTTCTTTTCATCTTTTAAAAATCATTTTATGGGGGACTCATACAACTCTCATCTCAATCTATACATCCATCCATTTTATGTCAAGCACATTTGTATCTTTGTTGCCCTCATCATTCTCAAAACATTTGCTTTCTACTTAAGCCCTTGGTATCAACTCCTCATATTTCCCCTCCCTCTGCACTTCCTCTCTCCCTCATGAACCTTTGCTAATTCATAAATTAGTATTATGTCATATCTTATGTTGTCCAATATCTCCCTTCACCCACTTTCCTTTTGTCCACCCCTGAGGGAGGAGGTTAAATATAGATCCTTATACTTGGTTCCCCTTTCTACCCAACTTTCCCTAAAAACCTCCAGTATCACCACTTTCACCACTGGTACCGAAGTGATTATATGACCTGAATTCTCTGAGCTTCTGGTTCCTATCTGTACCAGGGTATATGCTCTGATCTAGCTGGACTTGTAAGGTAGAATTGGGATAATTATTGTGGAGCATGGGTGGGGAGGAAGCATTTAAGAACTAGAGAAAATTTGTAAAGTTTCATAGTTGTTACACTGCACCTTGACTGACTCATCTTCTCCCAGTGAACTTTCTGTGAGGGGATGTATATGGACTTTGGGTCCCCAATCTGCACCTATCCTCCCTCATTCACAATAGTGGGAATAGGTTCAGCATGCGCAGAAGTGAGGGAGACAGAGCCACTTTCAATCGTGCACACAGGTTCCTGGGATCTGGCTTGATGACATAGATTTAACTGTATTACAGCTTTCTCAAGGTTTATATAGGTTTCATTGACCAATCAGATAACACTTGCTGGTTTCCAAACATTTCCTTATATGGTCATGGGTTTGCAGCATGAAAGACGATTGGCACACACTGTGGAATATGTAAATGAGATGTAGCTGGCTGAGTCACATTACAGAATTTTACCTTCCAATCATTACAGGATCTTTGTTGTTACTATGGGGATGTTGAAAATATTCTGATAGACTATGTTTCTGAGGTTTGAAGTGGAAGGATAGCAGGTGAACTGGCCTGGCTTCTTTTTGCTAGCACAGGTTCTAGCTACCTAAAGGTGCAGATATCCAGGGGCTTCAAGACTTCTCCAGGAGACAGAGCAGCATCCTGCACTTTCCATACCTCTTTCCCAGATGCACATGTCCTCCCAAGAACGTCCCCCCTATAAAATTACATTATTTTTTGCTCTTTGATGCCTGATCCCTTCAACACTTCATGGTCACATGGGCTGGTGTGCTTCTTCCATGTGGGCTTTGACCCTTATATATGATTATGGGGAAATAGGTCTATGTGCATATATTTATATGTTTAGTATTTAGATATCAGATGGAAACTAAATCTCTGTTCAAGTACTCCCTCAACACAAGAGCACTTTCTTATAACAACCCAGAATTCTATTATGCTCACCTTCCCAAAAGATCACTGAGGACAAATGTGTGCATAAGCAAATGTGGTGAAGAAAGCTCATGGTGCCCAATTATCAAAAGATACCGCATTTGAGGCTTTTTTGGGGGGTGGGCATTACTGCTCTCTGGTGGTCATGGGAGCTAGCATCTGAGGTTTTAAAGGCCATTTTTAATACAAATTTATTTCTGTATACACACACACACACACACACACACAGAAGCATCACTGGTTTTGCCTCTCTAGAAAACCCAGCATAACACTGTGATCCCTGTATAGTGCTTCTGAAACTGTAGATCTGTAGGGAACAAATAGTTTCATCTCCTTCTGAAGAGTGGCTGGTGAGTATGAATCAACAACTGTGTCATTAGCAGTCTGACAGTCCCTCCAGGGCCCTTTTTGGTATGATATAAGTTCCCACACTGATGTTTTCACTATTCTATCATGTGTTCTGTGCTTTCTCTAGTTAAAACCTTTCCCTAGGCTAATGCCAGTCATTTCAAAGTCATCTCACCTTTAATAACTTGAAGAAAATGACAAGATGATGTAAATTAAATTTCTCTTCAAAGTTTTCACATATATTTGGGAGTTCTGAAAATAGCATTTACATTTAATCAAGTTCTAATTATTTAACTGAGCACAATATTCAGCTTGAATAATTACAATCTAATAGCAAATGACTAATTTCCCTAAAAGCTGGAACCTTTGGAACATATTTTTATTGTTCTTTGGAAAGGCTTTAAAGTCCAAATAAGTTCAAATAATTATAATTTTGATTTTACTATCAGGCAGTCCAGTACAAATATTTATAGTGTGATCAATGCTAAATAAAATGCTAAAAGTGTATGTCTTTCCCAAATATTCAAGTCTTCTAATTGTCAAAATGTTGAAAAAAATCATATTTTTAAAGAATTAGCTATTCTGAAAATAGATTTTTTATGGCTAGCAGATCTGAGCACATGTTAAAATCTTAAAAAAGTGATTGAATTTTCTGTGAAATGTCAGTATACAGTCTCGTCAAACATCTTATCATGAAATGTAACAATTGAGTATACCAATGAGGAGATTATTTTCTCATCACTTCCTGTTAATAATTGTCATAAGTTCTGATATATGATACTTTCTTTTTTATCTAAATATTTAAACCCAACTTTTACTTGCTGGTCAAAGTGTCTTCTCCTCCATGCTATGGTCCCTGATTCAACTAGTCCTTTGCTGTTGTAGATTGTCATAGAGTTGGTTCCAGCACATAGTGAAGCTACACATAACAGAAAGAAACACAACACTGCCTGTACCATCTTCACAATTGTTCCTATGTCTAAACTCATTGATCCAATCACTGTGTCAATCCATCTTATCGAGGTCCTTCTCCCCATTTGCTGCCCTTCCTCTTTACCAAGCCTTATGTCTGTCTCAAGAGTCTCTCCTGAAAATACATCCAAAGTATGTCAGATATCCTGCCATTCTTACCTCACAGAAGCACTTTGTATTTTTCCAACAGAGATTGGTTTATGGTTTTAGCACTTCATGGTACTTTGCAGTGAATAGATTTTGCCCTATTAATCCTATATAGTTTCATAAAGTACCTATAAGTATCAATGGCTACAATTTTGGTTTGGTTTAGGGTAAGAAGAGCAATAGTATAATGACTCTGCTTTCCATTTTGAAAATTTTTTGAATTCTTTATTTAAACCTCCTGTTAGGCACCTATCTACCTGTTAGATAGAGTTCAAAATATAAAACTATAGGACCCAGCATACAGTATAAAACATTATCCTTTCAACAGAATAAAAGGTGACTGGTGTGTGGACCACTGTAGATGGAAAACACAAAAACCAAATTTGACTACATCTGGGCGAAGGAAGAATGGAGAAGTTTAGTATCAGCATCTGAACCCAGTCTGGTGGCTGATTATGGAACAGACCATCAAATGTTCATACAAAAGTCCAGAATAAAGCTGTGGAAAATTCAAAACAAGTCCAAATGTTTTGTGTCAAAATACATTCTGGTGTTTATTCCTCCTGAATTTGAAGAAAATCTCGAGAACATGTCTGAGACAATTAACTCCAATGACAAGAAGACCTGATGAGCTATGGGAGGACAACAAGATTAGCATTTATGAAGGTAATAAAAGGTGATTAAAAAACAGGAATTAAATAAAAGATCAAAGTTGATGTCAGAAAACACTCTGAGGCTTGCTCTTAATCGTACAGTAGCTAAAGCAAATGGAAGAAAGATGACGTCAAAGTGTTGAAGAAAATTTTAAAGGCACCTCAAGAAAATAGTCACATACTATAATGAAATGTGCAAAGACCTACAGTTAGAAAACTAATAGAGACTTACTCTCAGCATATCTTAAAATGGAAATGATGGAAGAAAACGTTCAATCCTTGAATTGCAATTCTGAAAGGTTCTATGGGCCAAATATTGAATGATGTAGAAAGCATAAAAAAAGATGGAAAGAATACACAGAGGCACTGTACCAAAAAGAAGTAGTTGATATGCCACCAATTCAGAAGGTAGCATATGAGCAAGAACCGATGGTCCTGAAGGAAAAAGTTCAAACTGCGCTGAAAGCAGTAGCCAAAATTAAGACTGCAGGAATTGATGGACTACCAATAGAAATGTTTCAACAAGCTCATCAAGTACTGAAAAAACTCACTCATTTACGTCAGGAAATTTGGAAAACCTTTCATTTGCCAATGGACTGAAAGAGATTCACATTTTTGTGCATTGCAAAGTGAGGTGAGTTAACAGATTTATCAATTTGTTGAACAGTATCATTGATATCACTTGTAAGTAACCTTTTGCTGAAGACCCTCCAACCATCTTTTCAGCAGTACATTGAGAGGGAGCTGTGAGAGGTTCGAGTCCAATTCAGAAGTGTACCAGAAAAAGGGGATAGCATTGCTGGTGTCAAGTGGATGTTAATTGAAAGCAAAGAATACCAGAAAGGTGTTTATTTGGTTTGTACTGACTATGCTAATATATTCAAATATGTGGGTCATAGCACAGCATGAATAATCTTGACAAGAATGACAATTCCACAACACTTCATTGAGCTCATTCCAAACTTGGACAGGGATCAAGAGAGAGTTGTACAATGGAATGAAAGGAAGTGGAATGGTTTAAACTCAGGGAAAGTGTGCAATGGGCTGATACTTTCTCACAATACTTATTCACTGTGTATGCTGTGCACATCATCAGAGAATCTGGATTATGTGAAGAAGGATGCTGTTTCACCATAGGAGGAAGGAATGTTAATAACCTGCAATTTATAGATGACACAGCCTTGCTTGCTGAAAGTAATGAGGACTTGACATACTTCATGATGAAGATTGAGGACTTGCAACCTTAAATATGTATTACATCCTAACGTAAAGATGACCAACGTCTCACATTTGAATTGATAAGTAACACCTTAGATGAATGGAGAAAAGGTGGACATTGTTAAAAATTTTATCTTGTTTGGATCCACAATCAATGTTCATGGAAGCATCAGTCAAGATATCAAAAGGTGCATTGCATTACGTAGATCTGCTACATCAGACCTCTTTTTAGTGAACTCAAAAGCAAGAACGTTACATTGAGTAATAAGGTCTGTCTGGCCAAAAAGAAATAAGAAGACATATTTTCAATTGCCTCATATTCATGTGAAAGTACAGTGCATTTGAACTGTGGTGCCAGAGAAGAATATTGAATGTACTATGGAGTACTAAGAACAAATCCATCTTTCTTTGAAGAAATTCAGTGAGAGAGCTACATAGAGGCAGAGATGCCTTAAGTATAGTGTACATACTGTCAGGAGATGCTGGTCCCTACAGAAGAGCATCAGGTTTCATAAAGTAAAGAGGGAGGCCTGAGGAGGGCCATGGACACCATGGGTGCAGCAAGGGGCTCAAGTGTGGGAGCAACTGTCAGGATGGTGCAGAGTCATGCAGTGTTCAGTGCTCAGTTCTCTTGTGCATGGGTTGCTATGGGTCAGAACTTACACGATGGCACCTAACAAGAATGTCAAACAATGACAGGCACAATCTAGGGCAGCATTAGAATCATGGCTGCTGCAAGTTAGTCTTCTCACCTACCTCTCACTGACAATTTCACTGTATAGTTTTTGTTGTTGTTGTTGCTGTTGTTGTTATTTTTTGGGGGGGACATCACTGCCCTCTGGTGGATGGAGTGGGAGGCTCAGCCTTTGCTCCTGTGGAGCCGCTGCTGGAATTGAACCTCCATCCTAGTGGGCCGCAGTCCCGTGCACAACCACTACGCCACCGGTGCTCAGCCCCCAACTGCATAATTTTTGATATAGCTGCGAACTCTGTTTCTGGCTTTGCCAATCATATCTAAGTGTACTTTTTTACTCATCTGGAAAATTCTCCTAGGTAAATTACTTGGGGACAGTGTTAAATTATAATTAGTGCCTACTATTTAGGTATCTTCCTTCACTGTACACTTCAATGTACTATTGATTTTTCTGGAAGTAAAATCAATATAAATCACTAGTTTGCATTTATAAAGAATATTGTGAATTTACTTCCAAAGCTTTAGAAAATCTCTCTTTAAGAGGGGTCCTGTTTTCTAAGGTATGAAATGCATACCACTGTGGTATTTCAATTTAAAAGACTGAAGATTGGTGTTTCTAATCTAATAAATGTTCAATTTATTGGCCTTTCAAGCTATTTAAAGTATGAGACATGTTTGGTGGGAAAATTAACCTATTATCCTATGAGTAATATATTTTGGGTTGTGTGTCTGTGTGTACGCATATATATGTGTGCTTACTGACATCCATTTGTGAGCTTAGCTGAATTTTTTGTGCTAGGCACATTTCTAATATCTTAAATAGGGCTCTAGTCTTTAAATTATCAATAATTCTCTGTAAATTAAGTTCACTTAGTTTAAAATAAGAATTTTTAAATTTCAAACATGATACACCAAAACAGGTAAAAAAAAAAAGAGCCCTGATTAATATATCAATGTCATCTAATCAATTCGAGGAGAACCATAAAACATTTCTAATTTTACCTTTTGTCAGGACCTTCATGACACACAAATTATATCTATGACAATATCTAACAAAATTTTTGAAATTCAAGTAAAATAAATTATTCCAGTCTACAAAAATGATTTTCTACTCTATTCATTGTGCTTCTTAATATCAGCATTCTTAGCAGTTAAGTTGCTTTTTCTATTTGAAGTGCCATTCCTTACTGATCAAATAATGTCTGTTTTATATTTTTCCATTGGCCTTTATAGAACACCACATTTTAGGAGTTGTATTATTTTGATTATTTAAATCTAATAAAAGAGCGTCCTTTATAAATGAATTCTGCATAAATATTTAACTTTAAGATCTGAATTTTCCTAGTAAATCCATGCATTGTAGTCAATTTATTTGGCCCTTCTATCCACAATTCCTTATGTGATGTTGAATATTTCTGAACTCTATAAGCTCTTAAGGAGCCGTGGTGACAGAGTTAAGAGATGGGCTGAGAACTAAAAGGTCTGACGTTGGAAATCAGCTGCTCTCTTTTAAGAGAAGACACAGGTTTCTACTCCAGTAAAGATTTACAGTCTATGAAACCCACCAGGGCAATTATTTTTGGCCTATAGTGTCACCACGGGTTAGAAATGACTTAATGGCACTGAGTATATGCCTGTGATTATAATCCCATTTTAGAGGGTAAGCTCACTATACTAATGGGCAGGAAATGTGTGGGGTTAACACCTGGCTTTAGCAGAGGGTGTAAATCAAGACACTCCTTTTCCCTGTGACATTTTTAGACACTAGCATAGTAATTTAATATGTGACTTGAGACATCATTCTTTATTTCCTTAGAAACCTTAGTACGACTACACATTCTAACACACATCATTATCCCCTGGAAAGCCACACTTCTATTTCTTGACTGAGCTTTTGTAGAAGCAAGAAGATTTGTTGTGACTTTGGACATGTTTATCTCCTGCTTCTGGACCCTGCATTTGCTCCCCCTCTGCCTAGCCCACTATATTTCAGACTAAACAGCACCCACCACCATGGGAGACATTTCTTCAATGTTTTTGAGTTTCTTTGCAAGGTTGCTGCAAATCACAGAACTCAGAGACATTAGGAGTATTCTCAAGGGAGGAGTGGAATATACGGAGCCAAATAGCATTTTGGAAGAGTTGGGCTATGGGAATATCCTTAACCTTCAACACCTTGGGACTAGTGAGGCATTAATTCTTCCAAAAGTAATCAATCATTACCTCACCATCACTGAAAAAACAAATGATGAATTGCACATGGTTAGCCATTGTTATAGCTGAAACTGAACAAAAAATTTCAAGTATCAAATTTCAATAAGAAATAGGATTCTGTCGCCAATGTTGAATAATTCCTGAAACTTCAAAAAGATGTGGAAAGAAAGCACAGAGGTGTTAGTCCAAGAAGAACCAGTTGATGTTCAATGATCTCCTAAATGAGCATATGATCAAGAGAAAGACATTCAAGCTACACTAAAAGCATGGGCTAAAAACAGTACTTCAAGAATTTACACAATATTAATTGTGAAATTTTCAGTAGTGGAATCAGTACTAGAGTTGCTTATTCATCTTTGCCAGGAAACTTAGAGTACCATTACTTTGTCAACTGACCAGAAGATATCCATAGTTGTAGATTCGCAAAACCATATCAACAACAAAAATAATCCAACTGGATGGGTAAATAGCTAACAGCATCATGAACATCCCACACAAGTCAAATTTCATGAAAGACAGTTTACATATGGTTTTGTTGTGTTTCAAACCATAAAAGAAAATCCTAGAAATTCAAACTGGATTCAGAAAAGACTTGAGAATGAGGCCAAACATCATCGATGTCCAATGGGTTATGGATGAATAAAGAATAGCATGAATACGTTTACTTGTGTTTAATAAATATGCAAAGCCATGTGAGAACCATAACAAGTTATGGATAACATCTCCAATATGGGAATTCCAGAACACTAATTTACGGTCATTATGAACATGTATATTGACAAGTGGCTGTTGTTCAAATAACCTTGGTGGTAGAAGGATTATGAATGAAACCATAAGATCCGAATTTCAAGGAGAAATTCTGGGAGTCACTCTCAGGGAGAAAGTTGTATCTTCTTCTCTCCTAATGAGTTATGGTCTCAAAAACTGACAAGGGGAGTTCTCCCCTAAATACTGCAGGGTCGCTATGAGTTGGCACCAAATCAATGGCCATGAGTTTGATTTTTTAAGCTTCTCTAATTATGAGACAATATTCCTGAGGTTTAAAGCCGTCCATTTGTGCAAAGTCTTCTGTTATAATGGCACTAGATTACTAAGATTCACATTATCAGGAGGGTCTATAAACTGGAAAAGGACATCAGACCTGGAAGGTCAGAAAAAAATAGGAAGAATACCCACAAGATGGATGGACTCAGTAGCTGTAAAATTGATTCAAAGTAGCAATAATTTTGAGGGTGGACTTAGACCAGCCTGATTTGTTCTGTTGTACCTACGGTCACCGTGAGTGAGAACCAACTGAAAAACACTGAACAACAGCAGAACACATTGGCCAATACACGGACCATGCACTTCCATTCAGATCCCAATTGAAATAATAGCAGTCAGCACTTCATAAATTGATATCACATTCTGTGTCTTCCTAGACATCACTTGATGTTTTGTTTGCTGATGCTTTTAGAGATTTCCCTTGTTGATAATGTATTTGTGTTGCTTCCAAGCCTAATTTGGCTTTCAGCAAAGCCTTTGAATTTTTTATAATAAAGTCATTTACAGATGCCAGTAGATAAATTAGCACCACAAATGCAGGTAAATTGCATAATCACACCAATTGATTTTGTGTTAGTCCTCAAGATGTATAGATACCTGATAGCATCTCTGTCAAAGGAAGGCAGAGAGAGCCAAAACCCATTAATTTCTAGAAAACAGGAGAGAGTGTATCGAGGGACCAGATGAAAAAAAAAGAAAAGACACTTTTATGAAATTCGTATCTGTTCATTAATGATAATTGAACAATAACACTAATCCTGGCACTTGACCACATTTGAAGACTAATACACACACATTTTTTAAAAGGAAAGACCTAACCAAATTAAGAATCCATTTTAAACAATACTGAAATTGTTTGCCTTTTTGAAACCAAGGTAAAGTTAAGTTGCATTGTCATTATCTGAGCATAATTTGTTTCCATTTTTGTTTTATTTTTGTCATTTTAAAAGATCTATAATGTTCAATATAAGCAGAATATATTAAGACCTTTGGAGAATTTTTCCAAATTAACCAGGGTACATATTGATTTCTTCAATTTTCTGTTTCTAGTTTAGATACTCAGACAACTCTTTACTGTGTACAATAGGGTTGTAGATGTGGGAAGATCGTTTTTTTCATTGGAAATGATCATTTTTGAAATCTCTGCAGAATAGCAAATTCATGGTCCCTGCGATGTAGGGAAATTCATATTATTAGTACCATTCATGCTGGCTTGCCTTTGGGACTACTTGTACCAAACAATCTTAAAGTGCTTTTAAAGCTAGCTTCAAGAGTACTTTTAAATCCTGGAATCACTTTTACTCAAAGTATAATGAAACTATTTATAGAATGAAAGTGTCATTCTTTTCAAGAAAATAATATCACATAAAGATGAAGTGGATACAAATAAACTAAGAAATAATCTCAGTCCTTAACATTTAGATAAATATAGATGTTTTATATATGATATTTTATCCAATCCCTCTTAAACCTAAGGTAACTCTGTACTAGATGAGAAATAGAAAATATAATGGGAAGATCAAAAGCTTCAGTGTCACATCAACTTGGATTCAGGTTTCAGATGTTCTTATTTTCCTATTTAATTTCAATATCCTCATGTTTACTCCTCTGTTAGGATGAGCAAAGAATATCTAGCGTTTAAGATTATCATGAGCATTAGGGTCAGGCATATCAAATGTTTAAATGAAAACCCCAAACTACTACCATCAGGTTCATTCTCACTGACATAGCAACCCTATGAGAAGACAGAATAGAGCGCCTCCTCTGGTTTTATAGCAATGTATATCTTTAAGGGAACCTGCAGCAAAAACCTTTTTCTAACAACATGTCAATGGTTTTGGAGCTCCAAACTTGCAATTAGCAGGCTGACATTTAACCCACTGCCTCACTAAAGATCCTTTTTAAAATGAAAAGGTTGCGGCAAATAAGCATTAGAGTCAGGGCCATTTTCTTTTACTATATTAGTAAGCAAGGTATGTGCACTCGGCTTTGTGTCGTGTCCCTTACTTTCCCTATCAAAACTGAAACATTTAATCTGCCAGGTAGTAGAAGTCAGTGAATAGTCTAGGCTTAGCTGTTTTCCCGGAGATAAAGCAAAGCCCCTAGTCCAAGACCAGGGCACCTCCCCAAGACATCGTCTACCTCTGGTGATTGGCTGATAGTTTGACTCCAGCATCAGCGACTGTGACATTCCTTCCCAGAATGAAATCGTCAGTGGAAGAACAGAGCTCCACAGTGGTATATGAGCTTTCCTGTGATTGCAGAGCTGTAAATGCGATGGCCGCATCCATTTCTAACCTTGAAGAAATGAAGCTCCACACATATGACGGCAAATGGAAACATTGCAGCCCTGATGAATTCATAGACATCTTGCTGATTTGTAGATTAAACTGATTTTACCTCTGTCATTTTAAATATTAGAGCCAAGCAAAATCCTTTCTATTGT
Source organism: Nesogale talazaci (assembly GCA_004026705.1). Taxonomy (NCBI): domain Eukaryota; kingdom Metazoa; phylum Chordata; class Mammalia; order Afrosoricida; family Tenrecidae; genus Nesogale; species Nesogale talazaci. Next base: position 144,554 of record PVJH01000715.1, on the reverse strand, counting down.
GTTTTAAAGTAATGGAGAAAGTGAGAGAACGGGAAGGAAACAAAATTTCTGATTGCTGTTCTTAGGTACCTTCATATTTTTTTCCCCAAAAGACAGCAAGCCTATGCACAATTGTAGAGAGGAAGTTTAGCTGGCTCTGAGGTATCTTCACGCTTTTTCCTATGTTTTACATTCTTGTGGAAGGCACTGCTCATCCGTTTTGCTACAGAAACAAGTTTGGGCTGACAGTCTATCCTCCCCAATTGTTCTACAAGGATTATTCTCTTCTGATAATATGTCCAAAGTAAGTGAGGCAAAGTATCACCAGAGTCCCTTAAAAGGCGCATTTTTGTGGTACTTTATCCAAGACAGATTTTATTTATTTATTTATTTATTTATTTATTTATTTATTTATTTATTTATTTATTTCCACGACAGTTCGCTGCATATTCAGTATTCTTCATTGACACCATAATTCAAATACAGCAATCACTTTCTAATTTTCTTTATTCGCTGTATAGATTTTTTATGCATATAAAGTGATTAAAAACACCATGGTTTATTAGGTCGGGCATACCTTACAGCTTTGATCGTTAATGCTTGCAGCAATGTTGAATGCTATTTGAAACCTCACAACTACTTCCATGGATGCTAATTGTAGACCCAAGCATAATATAATCTTTACCAACTTTATCATTTCGCGTTTTCTCTCGGTCCAATTGTGAAGATTTTTGGTTTTGTTTTCTTTACATCAGAGTACAATGCATGTACCTCTGGTGATGTAGTGTTTTTTGTATTGGACTGTACACCACAGGTTCTGAAGTTTTAAGTCACCAACCATAAAGATCTTCAGTCCCAGAAACCCAAAGCTGCAGGTGTGCACTGTTCTCTCAGGTCACTCAAACTCCAGGTCACCATCATAAAGTCACTGCCAACTCACAGGAATTTCATATAACTGGGTAGAAATGTCCCTGTGAGTTTCTGAGACTGTAGTACTTTAAAGGAGTAAAAAAACCATGTATGTCTTTCTCTCCAGCAAAGGCCAGTGGTTGTAATTGCTAATTTGGAGTTTGTCTGCCTAACTCATAATCACTACTCTCCCAGAATTCCTTTTCAGGATAGTAGGGTTAGACTTGACTCAATGACAGTGCATTTGTTCTTATTTGTGTTTTGTTCCACTTTGATTTTAAGGAAAACACCAAAATTATCAATGAAGAAAGAATATAGAAAGAAAGCATCATTGCTTCATGTTCCTCTCATAAGTGCTTTTATGAATCACTGAGTTCACTTATTAAAATTGAGAATTCACCCTAATTTCTTAAAATTCCCCTCCTATTTCTCCAGTACTATTGGAAATTAATTAAGGAAGCTGACAGGTGGCAGGCCTCCAGTTTATTTGAGAACTTTTAGTGATCCACCAGGCAAACACTTCTTTTCTTTGTTTCTAATGGCTAAGTTAGCAAAATATCACAAAGAATATAATTTTAAAGAGCAGACATTTCTCTTTCAGAATTCTGTAGGTTAGATATTTGATTTTAGGATTTGGGCAGGGCTGGTTCTGCTTGCTATCTCATAGAGAAATTCCTATAGATCTCTTCCGATTTCTGGTAGTGCGAAGCAATTCATAATGTTTCTTGGCTTGTATATGTATCTTCCCCCGGTATATGTGTGTCTGTGTCTCTGTGTGTGTGTGTAATTGTGTGTGAAAGAGAGGAGAGAGAGAGAGAAAGTGAAAGAGAGAGAGAAACCACTCTCTTCACCCTTTCTACCCTCATGTAAGTCATGACTCGAAAAGATTAGGACTATAGTATACACTACTATAGAGTGACTTCTACTTTGTTAATGAATCATATTTATAAGAAAAACCATAACTTTTAAAGAAGGTTCCATTCAAAAGTCCAGGTGGCAGAACTCTATGTAATTATTTTTCATGACAATATCCTATCAATATACAATGGACTTATTATTATTATTTAATGCTGTTATTGTAATGAATCAATACATAAATATGTTTTATGAACGTGTCTTAGTATTAGAAGACATGGTCCATAAAGACAAGAGCATATGAAAATCCTCATTAAATTTTATGAGTGTACAAGGGTTCTGAGACCAAAATTTTGAGAACTTCTCTATTAACCAATAACTACATAGCACTCATACTTTAAAAAGCAACTGTCTGGGATAGATGTCCATACTTTCTATTGTTTCCCAACATGTCCCCACATACTATCTGAATCTCAAAATAATAAGCTACAATTACTATATAGCTTAATTTCAGAAAAAAAAATTTTACAAAATAGAATGCTAAGTCTGATATCTGAGCATCCTTGAACCCAAATTCCTTAGGTAACTTTTCAGTCTCTCCAAGGATATTGTTGAAATTCCATTAGTTGGAAGCTTCGTATATTACCTACTAGGCTATTATCAATCTCAGAGCTGTCTAATAATGTGCTTCCTAATTGCTGCCTGTCTTTTAAATCACAGCATCTTTAATCCTCTACCATGGGAAAAAAACAATACCATCCTGAGTCTCCTACAATATCCTTGAATTTTCTCTTTAAACTCAAAGCTATTTTTGGTGTTTTTAAGAGAGCTATATGAATTTTAAATATCAGAATTTTCTCTTTGAAATGCTTGTCCTTTGGCTGCACAGTTTTGCAAATTACTGTAATAGCATAGTGAATTCCTTTGGATTATTCAGGATTTGCTATTAAGGGTTATTTATTCCTGCATTCATACCTATTAGACTGTAACTTAATAGGTAGTTGCCTTAATCCATCTGTGGATAGCATAAGTTACATGAAGAATATGTCTTTGGCATCAGATAAAACTTGGAACAAATTCCTTAGAGGCCTTTTCTAACACTTGGGATATGGTTCAACTTTAAGAGTTGATAAAAGAAGGTAACTAGCTATTTAGCATAAGTTTTTATAAAAATGATATATGATACCATCAGAAAGTCAGTTGTAGTCAAGTTGTAAAAGTTATTGCTGCTATCTTGTGATTTTTTTCCCCTTCCTCTCCTTCCTCGTTCATACATGGGCATGCTCTTCAACTCACTCATTCTTATTGTGGTCAGTGTCCCAGGAAAGAGGAAGAGACTTTTGCTCAGCCTTAGTAAACACTGGTTTTGCTAAACAAATTTTTAGCTTGGTTTGAACAGGTTCCATTTGTTCTCTCTATGCAAATGAACCCCTTCTCCTACCTTGGTTTTCATGATCAGTTAACTCATTAACTACCTAGCATATGACTCCTGATTTCTTGATTCAGTTTACCAATTATTCATTTTCAAATACTGTTCGGGCCACACATCCAATTTGTTTGGGCCACACATCCAATTGATATGGAAACTATTGATTAATTTTGCTGAGAATCCTAGAGAAAAGAACTGTTTTCAAACAAATGCATTGCAACACATCTGATTCTTAAAGCACTCACATGTAGAGACCATTATGCATTTGAGGAGATTCTATAAAAGAGAATGCTATAATTTTCTTTCTGTGTCCCAGATCATGTCTAGCTTCAGAATGCAGAGCTTCTGACACTGGTACTACAATGAATAGAAACAAACAAGCAAAAGTTAGTAAGACGATAAATTCCTTAGAAACAGAAGATTCATCTTGATCATCTCAGGACAGCTCACAAACATTGGTTGGATAAAAGTAGAGACATCTTATGTAACTGCTAAACCTTAAGCATCTTCATTCCAAGGGGTGCATATTAACATGCAATGCTGTTATGTAATTAAACAATTTATAAGATCACTGTCCATAATAACAAATTTATGTCATCTCTCTCAAGCAATGCCTGAGTATCAGGTCTTTATGCCTGATACTTTCTTTCTTTTTCCCCCGGATTTAAAAAGAGGGCACCAATGAAAGTACTGGCCCTTGTGCGGTAAAAAGGTTCATATGCTAATCTGAATGATCCTATAATATGTTGGTATTAATAGACACCTATGTTAAATTTCACAGGCTATATTCTTTTGGTAAAAGAGATCTTTAATATCTAAAATGAAAAGAATAATCCACACAAAACTGTGAGAGATCGTCTCTAAAATGGAAATCAAATGTAGAATGATAGATTTAGATAGTACTATTCCTAAAGGGGATTGTGGATTACTAAATTAAAATAACAAAACCACTAATGCCTTCAGAGCATTGATATGTATAAATAATATCAAGTCTAGAAATCTGGTCAATGATTTCTTACTTCTCAACCCAGTCACTTCTCAACCCATCTACATAGCCCTTCATTTAGTCATCTTTACTTTTGCTTGTGATAGATAAATATGAAAGAAGAGACAGTTCTTGCAAATATGACTATTGTATAATTGAAAAAATGTTTCTAAGAAAATAAATATGCCATTTCTTATGTAACAAAATAATACTGTATATAAAATCTTCTTATAACCAGGAAAAAGGAAACATTTACAAAGGTCAGTTGTTTGATATTAAGGATATTCTAAAAATATTATGATGACTTGGTTATATGGAAGTCACATAAGAGGGTTGATGTCAAGGGATGATGTCAAGAGATTATAATTATTACATAAGAGCAGGTTATATATTTTTCCAAAGGATAATTACCACTCACATATTCTAAGATGGCTTCCATGACCTATGCCTCCTTGTCTTCACACATGTATTTGATCTCTTCCCTTTCAGTATGAGTGGAACATGTGACTTGCTTCAATACAATGGAAGATCACAGACAAAGCAGGATGAGCTGGCTTTGTGCACATGATATAACCAAAGACTAGGAAATCTCTCTTTTTAAGGAAATTTCTACTTTGGTAAATTTAGAGAAATTACCATGTTGTGATCTATTCTGTGGGCAGACTCACAGGGTAAATAGTTAAAGAGAACAGAGAACTCATAGCAAGTAATACCATGAAGCCCTCAGCACAGTAGCTCATAGGAATTGAAACCTACTAATAACCATATGAGTCTGCTATCATATACTTACTGAGGGAAGACTTTAGTTGAAAACAATCAGCCTTGATCAATAATATTGATTGAAACATGCAATTGATACAGCTAATTTCTTACCTGCAGAAATTGTGTGCTGTCTATGCTGTTAAAGTATGGTAAATTGTTACACAGTTAAAAAAAATCCTGTCAAGATGCTGGAGTATTCAAAAAAAAATTAGGAACATACATGGCAGCAATCAGGAAGTTAATCTGAGTGTCTTAGAGTCAATTCATAGGGAACAAAGAAGACCGACTAGAACTCTAGAACTATCTCATTGGGTTTCCAATCCCTACAGCCAAGCCTCTGAAACTGAGGAGCAGCTTGTGGATTCAAACAGCTGACATTGATGAAGGAGTGTGGTCATTCTTCACCATTGTGTCACCAGGGTTCTTTAGAGATATTACAGTTTTTGTAGATTTGAACCTATTGGTGAAACTCTATGTTAGACTGTACTGTGAAACAAATCCAGTGACCCTCATTCAGGTTTCTGAAAGAACTCTATCTCAAGAAGCAACTTCGCACCTACAAAGCCCTCCAGTCTGCGCCAGCTCGTGCCCATAGCTCCAACAATGGCCAGAGCCCTCCTTAGACGCGTGTAACTGCAGACAGATGAGGCCAAAGCTGAAGCAAGAAGCAGGAGGATCTCAGGTGAGGGAGTTTAGACTCACATGGCCCCAAGGTATGTGGAGCCCTCTGGAGCCCATGTGGGACACCCTACATGCAGACATGCAGGTCCAGTGAAATCCCAGAGAAGAGGAAGGAGAAGAGACAGAAATATCCCATCTGTTCTTGTTTTTGTGCAAAGGGTTTATGACATCATCAGGCTGCAACTTGATTGACAGATGACTCCACCACTAAGCAGGTATGTCTAGTTAATATAATCACTAACAATAATAACCTCTGTTAGCAAGTATTTATTCTTCATCTCAGATTTAAATATTGTCCAATCAATTCAGTACCATATACATTGAATAAAGCCAAATAGCATTTCAACAGTTCATCATATAACCAAAATGTTGTTAAATATTTTGATGAGAAATAATATGTTTCTGAAATAATGTTTCATTAAGTATGACTGCATTTTCAAATATGTTCATTAAATATTTTATCCTTTCTTATCACGCTTACTTAGCACATATCGCTGTGCCTGTAAGTGGGCATGATTATGGTGAATTCTTGTGACTTCAACAAAAACTGCTCTTTGCTTTCATGTGAACACTTATTAAATGAATCTTTCTTTCTTGGTAAATGATTTACTCATGTTTCAATCTGTTCAGGGATACTGTAAAAAAAGAATTTCATGATGGCATATTACAGTGAACAATATATGTTTGACAGCATGCAGCTTGCTTCATGTGAGACTTAAGTTATTAGATCCTTTAGTCAGTAATCAAAGTTCAATTGCATTTTCCTTAGAAAAATCTGCAGTAATAATAAAAATTGGTGAACTAAACAAATCAGAGGAATGAAATTCCTATTCCAACATGGTTGGGAAATATATACCATGTAATAACAGCACTATTAAACTATGAACTATAATTCTGTTGTAAGAGGTGGTTAGCATTTTCTTCTTAAAAGTTCAATTACATTTTTTTTCTCATTCTGGAAATCGTATCCTTTTAAATAGAGGGGGGCAGATATATTTTGCATAACCATACATATATTTGTAAGAAACACATTTCAATGTTCTGCATAACAGTCATTGAAAATTGTTCCTCACCCTCTATGGTGAAGGTTGATTGAATTCAGGAGAGGTACTGTGCTTTGTTTTTCCATCTTTCTCATTGCATAAACGGAATTCAAATCTTTAGCAGGCAAAATATTTTCCTAAAATAGTGTTTAATTCTTAATAAACAAATTATAGATCTTTATAATATGATTACAGTTATTTAATACTTAAAATCCATTACTTAATTATTGCTCTGAGTATTTTTCTTACTGAAAGTATAGTAATAATATTAGATCATCTATCATTTGATAAGCTTCAATTTTAGAAAATTTTCCACTACTAAACAAATACATGGTCTTGGAAAATCACACTTGTTAAATGGTATTTTTGGTGTAATCTTATCTTTTCTCCAGATGTGGTTTCTTCTCCTTTATTGGCTACCTATTTCTCCTATACCAGAAATACAAGGGGAGGCTTGGCCAAAAAAGGCCACATGAAAAGTGTCAGCTTCATAGATATCTTCTCTATATATACCCTTGTCATCAATTTTCCGCTGGGTCTAGGATTTTCTCAGTATACAGATTGGGGATTCAAAGAACATACTCCATTCCTGGTTCTTCTTTCTTGTGGTAAGAGATCCCTCTAAGTGCTGTTCCCTGGGTCCATCTCTTTTTACTTCAAAAGCAATTGACTCAAGATACTACCCAATTCTGGAGATTGACATCTTGCTTCATTAATTTAACTACCACGGATCCTGCTTCATTAACATCATAGAGGTCAGCATTTTTAACACATAGGACAGTTTCATTAAATTGCAAAAAGGAGGTTAATTATACAATATTGAAAATCATGGCCTAACCAATTGACACATATTATGGGGTGGAGGGTAGTTCAATCCATAACACCTCCCAAAATTATCTACTGTAATGTCTCCTTTCCCACCCCATTTCAAAATATGTTCCCAGAAAATAATCAGAATCATTTTCTCCCTTTTCAAGAGAAGGGCTGAACTTTATCACACTTTCCCTAAAATATCCTTTCCCAGTTCTATCCCTGGACTGACTGTCTATCCCTAGAGCATTTAAACATAGTTTTAGCTTGGATTTTTAGAGAACAATACTCACTCCTCTAATTCAAAGCATTTGTTTTGCTTTCTGAATATAACAAATGTACAATTAGGACTCCTTTCACTCTAATTTGCTTTTAAGATTCTTTGTAAAAAATTTTTTCTTTGTAAAATTTTTAAGATAAGTTAATTTTTCTATTCTTTTTTATTCTTTAGAAACTCTTGTACTTTTATTAGTTCAGGTACTTTTGAGTGTATAATAGTTAATACATGTTATTTCCCCATAATCCAAACTCTTCTTTCATACATATGTAGGAGTTCTCTTAAAAACTATCTAGTCATGCCATATTTATGGTGAGAACGTTCACATAAAATGAAAAAAAGGGATTCCACATGCCTATATATTGAAATGATATGCTTCATATTATCAGACTTTTATTCTTCCACCACTTAAAATCAAATACTGTATTCCATTTTCCCCACTATATTCCTCTCTTCCAGTGAAATATAAACTAGGGTGGAAAATGTTATATTTGGAAGATTTCATTTCAAAAATTCTAATTGTTTAGTTGGTTTATCCTATAGTCAGAAATTTGCTTGCAGTAACTTAATAAATTGAAATAGCAATTGTGTTTTTGTCTTGTTTTCTGCCTGAAGCTTGACATGAAAGTATAAATATTTCAATCCTACCAGTAACTAAATTCTAGAATAGAAGAATGAGATGAATAAGCCTCAGATTTCTAACTGTATTAAGCAGGAAGATAGCTTTTGAAGAAAATATACCAAGAAGAATAAGACACAGCAGATTTTCACAAAAACATATATGCTAATTTTAATCAATTATTTTTCTATTGGTTTTTCATCCTTTATATTCTGTACAAAATTTTAATTTTTAAAAACTTGTATACTTTTTGAAATGAAACTTTACCCATACTTTTTTATTTTAATCACCTTCAGCATAATTTAATTATAATTCTTCTTTATAAATTATAAGCCATATATATTCCTCTATTAGTCCATCCTACTCTTCACATTTTATCCAATAGTTGGACACTATCTGATTTCTTACTACATTTTGCAACAGCACCCATATCTTCTGTGTCCCATTCCTGACAGAGTAAGAATTGAACAGGGCCTTCAGGTAAGAATAAATTGTTCTTAAGTTGGAACTAGAATTTATTACCAGGACAAAACGCATTCCTGAATATATGTCTGTTTGTTTTTTAAATATATATTTTAAGATATTTATCTTTCTGATATTTGTTTGTTTTATTCTGCCATTGGCTCACTTTCAAATCCTCCTTGTTAATTCATGATTGAGAGTCTTAACAATCATCTCCTCGGGACATAACAATCTTCCATTAATTTTATCTTTGATTAGGCTTGGTACTAATTTTTTAAAACCTTGTTGAGAGAGGGTTACTGGGCCAATTTCAGTTAAGTTCATCGTCAGTACCTGAATTATTCCTTTGTACATCATCAATAGTTTCATGCCTGGACACTATTTGTATAAATAATAGGAGTTGATTGTCAGGGAAAATTTACAATACTCTTCATTGAGAATGTCATTCACAGGTTTGCAAGAATAACATATATCTTAGTAGAGCATATAAGGTACTGATGTATTTCTACCATATTTGTCTGCCTACCAACAGTTCAACAATCTTAATATCGCTCTCTTCAGCTTCCTCAGACACCATGCATTGTCAGTTTTGCGTCCTCAGGGTACGAGTGTCTGAGGTGGGGTCCAGTTCACTCAGTGGATTTTCACATTTGATCTCACTAGCACAGCCTCTGGAGCATGCCCTGTACCTTGAAGATCCAGGATCCAATGCCCTAGGATCCTATGGCACCTGGTCTGGGTCCCCAGGAAGTCTGGATCAATGTAGCCCAGGCAGTGCATACCACTTGGGAAGCTCCCCTCCAAGGGTCACCCAAAGCTTTCTTCTTCCCCACTGCACATCACTCCTCCCACTTTTCCTACTAACAGTCATGATTATGTGCTCCTTCAGACTTGTCTGCTCCCTTTCCCCTCCTGACTTACTTTCCTGTCATATCCCTCATTCCAATGAGAGGTCTGTCTGTCTGGGAGGAGCTCGTCATAGCTTTGAAAGACAGTCTCTGAGTAGGCTTAATCACCATTCCCTCCTTAAACAGTTTGATCCAGGATGGTGCGAGGTGCCCTCCAGCATAGCGACCTACAAGATACACAGCTAGAGAGGATGGAGTATGGCTCATTGGCACCAGTCAGGCTCTGTACCAGGTTGTCTAGTCACCCTGGGAGCACACTGAGCATATGTCCATCCTACTGTTTCTTCCTTCAGCAGTGGACTCATAAAGCTAGGTGTCCTTTTGTTGTTGACTAACTTCACTACACATAATGTCTTCTAGATCCCTGCATGTCATGAGGTGTTTCAAGGTTGCATTGCTATTTGTGGGAGGATGAGTAGTCTTCCATTGTGTGTACATATCAATTTTTTATCCAATCTTCTACTGATGGGGAGTTAGCCTGTTTCCAACTTCAACCGTGCTGCAGTGAACAGAGGTGAGCACAACTTTTTTATTTCTTTGAGGTATATGCCCAGTAATGGTATTGCTGGATCAAGTGGTATTTTAATTGCCATCTGTCATAGGTATTGCCATATCTTTTTTTTCACATTGGCTAGACCATAGCCACTTGGTAATAAAGCAAATAGACATAGTTTACCCTACAAAGAAAGTCTATTTTGCTCATATGGACTCACATGAAGATTCCTGGAGAACATTTGATTATCTACCATGCCAACATGGTTGTATGAGAGTTCAGTCTCATTTAAGAGGAAGTGGTTGAGCTTTATTTGAGGTATGTATCGTTATGTAACCACATGACCTTGATATTTCTGATCAGAAGTATGTAAGGTTTTATAGTTTGAGAAACCCCCACCATCCATGACTAACTGTCATTTTTCTTAGACAAATCTTGTGTTATATTTGGTGTAAATTTTGATGTAAGTTATACACCCGGATTACAATATCAAAGCTTTTGCTATTCCGGTCTGCTATTCTGTCACAAGATGGTGTCACATAAACTGAACATGGCACATACATCCACCACATTAGAATTTAACATGATAGAAGAGGAAGCTAGAGAGAAGAGTCATATCAAAGGGAGATCACACTATTAGCTCTTTTTTATAAGAGAAAAGAAAATGAATTTCTTTTGGTGGGGAGGATTAATTGTGCCTCTAATCTAGCTGAAACAACCAACACAGGTAAACATACTGGAAAGCTTAACCACTTGTATTACCCTGAGAATGTTTTTATCAACTTACAATCTATTTTGACATTTAAGCAAGTGCCTAGTCCAGTAAGTTATCTCAACAATGTTTTCCATTAAGAAAAAAGAATTCTTTCCATTATATATAAGCAACATTTGTGTCTTGCAATCAATGAGATAAACTGAAAACTCACACCACGGAGTCATTATTGAATGAAAGGGACCCTATAAGATAGGGTAGGACTGCTCCCTGCAGATTTCCAAGACTACATATCTTTATAAGAGTAGAAAGCCCTGTTTTTCTCCTGAGGAGCTTCTGTTGGTTTTGAACTGATGACTTTCAGTTAACAGCTCAATGTGTAGTGATTACACTACCAGAGTTCTGCCATTAAGAGAAGATTTCATCAATATTTTAGGTGAAAATTGAGGGAAAAATGTAAGTGTTGGAACATATTTTCAATGTTAAACAAACTAAATTAGCACTCCAACAGGTGATATTTGTCTTCTCAAGTTAAATCTGGTAAAGGTGTGACTCTCTAATAAGCGTTAGAAGTGGCATGAATGATGCTGCATGATTTCTTAAACTAGATTAGAATTTGCAAAACAGGTTCTTGTTTATTTGTTCAAATATTTCTTGGAACCCTCGGGCATAATGTAAGAACCCTGGCTACCCTAAAGTTGATAGGCTGTGAAGAATCTTAGCCTCTGGTTTAGACGCTCCATGTCTGGCTCCAGATATTTGTGAAGGATCGTTCAGGTACATGTTTCCCGGACCAGTCATTGAGTCACTATAGGTATTTGAGATTTTTAAGTTGAGGCACCAGATATCATTAAATTTGGTAATAACTTGTTACATAGCACTGGTGACTGGAACTGAATAGGGAAATAATGAAGATTTAAAATAAAATTAGTATTTGGACAATGAATTAATGATATAGTAATTTGTACTGAATTCCAAGTCAAGTTACAAATTGCATAATGACGACTGAGTATATTCTGAGCATGAGCTAAAGATTTCATATTCAGAACCTTATATAATTATTTAATAATCATAAGTGGTACATCTATGATAAAAAAAGTAAAGTACTCCTTATACTCAAGGACTAACAATATCAGTTACCAACTTGAATATCAGTTGAGTTACCTAATTTTATCATAAAAGCTGCATTAAAATGTGCTGGAAGACTCAGCTTATATAAGAGTACACACAATAACTTCCCAAATTAAATAAACATAGTGTAGTAGTTACATAGGCTGGTGTCAATTAGGAACTTGAAAGGATTAAGAGTGAAGGATTGGGGTTTAGCCTGTCAATCAGGTCATAGCCAATGAGGCCTCTGTGTGGATATGTGCTTCTCCTGAAACTTCAGGGAACGCTGGCATTTCCTCCTTTGAGCCAGGAGAGACTCTCTCTCTCATCTTTTCACTTGGAAACTCTTTCCTTGGAAACTCTTGACTGATAAGGCTGACTCCTGTCAAGATACCCTTGAGGAGAAGCCACATGGATCTTACCCTGATGCAGCCCTGGGTGCTGGAAAATCAATGTGGTGACCACTGCCAGCTCTGAGATGCTTATATTGTCACTGGGCAAATACTGGACGTAGGAGCTTTGACGGGACTGGGTTGAGATGCTTTCTTAAGGTACAATTACTCTTTATATAAAATTCCCTTCTATACACATATGAATTTCAATAGACTTATTTCTCTAGTCTACTCAGACTAATACACATAAAAGTCTCAAAGGTCCAAAGGAGATATTTGAAATTGGGATGGTCTGTGATAGTTGTCTCAAATGATAACAGTGATCAGGAGATTAGACTTTTATATCTATGTCAACCTGTAAATGGAATCAAGTTTTTCTTAAGAATAACTTTCATTTATATTTCAAAATATATATAGAGGTGTTTGTCCTATCTGTAAAAGTATTAAGTGAAAAGGAAAATATGCTTCTGGGGAGCTGGAACTGGTAATTACTTTATTGATCTGAATTGTAGATACAGAAATATGAATAGTTCTATTAATATTCACTGTACTCCCTACTTACAAATTGCAAGCTCTACTGTATATAACTGAGCCTCACTTTGAGAAATCAATAATACAAATTCTAATTATTCATCAAGACAAAATTGAAATTATTTCAATAATGCAAATTTAGATTTAAAATAAAGTACAATGAGTGTAAGATATGAAAAAACAACAATAATGTAATTGATCAAGCATTCATGAAGATTGGAGGGTGGGGGAGAAAGGGTGAAAAAGAGAAGCTGACACCAAAGGCTCAAGTAGAAAGAAAATGTTTTGGAAATATTGATGGCAACATATGAACAAGTGTTCATGATACAATAGAATGCTGGATTGCTATGATTTTTAAGGGGCCCCTCAATAAAATGATTAATTACAAACAAATAAATAGATAAACAAAAATAAAGCACTATCTTTCACTAGATTAGTAGAATAAAAAAATAGGTCAAATCATCATCTCAATAGATGCAGGAAGATTAGATTACATACTGTTCAATGAAGAATATTTTAATCTCCAGTCAAACTTCTCTTAAATATTTATCTCTATAATTGTCTTAAATCCTTACTTATCATCACATAAGTTTTAAATTCCCAAAGGTAAACTTTATTGGCCTTATTTTTTATTTTGTCTACTCTCTTCTGATTGGGGTGGGATACTTACTTCTGCCCATGTGTTTGGGAATTTAGATCCATGTAAGAAATTTTATATATGGAACTGTATAGGTAGATAGTTACTAGAATTCAAATGATTACTAGATCATGTAAAAAATTGATTTACCTCAATCAATGTTAGAAATCATTGAAGGATTTAAAGGAGGGATGTGCAAAATCTAATGTCTGTGTGTGTAAGAGAGTACACTCTAGCAGTCATGAAGTGATTGTACAGAAGAAAAATGACCCTTAATCATAGATATTTACAAGGACCTGAATTAATTGGCAATTAAACAGAGATACAAAAATAGATAAATTCAGTTGCAATTTACAAGATACCATCTATCAGATGATTCCCTAGTGGGACTGTTGTGTAAGTTCGGACTACTACCTCTAAGGTTTAAATCTACCAGAGATTCCTAGGGAGAAAGATGGTGCTTTTTACTCCAATAAAGATTTACAGCCTCAGCACTTCTATGTAGGATCACTATGAATTACAATCAACCCAAGGATAGTAGGCTGCGGTAGCCATAAAACTCAGTACTTAGCTAGACACATGGAAATGAGGTACATGAGCATGAGGAGTGACTGTTAGAAAGTGGCAATGTAATAATAAATAGCAGGGGTATAAGAGAGAGATGGCTGGATTGGAAAAGAAAAAGAAAATGGACCCATTCAGCCATATTGATTTTAAGATCACTTTGAACTTCTGCAGATGATAAATTGTGGACATTTTAATATATAGACCTATCTCAAGGAGAGTTATAAACTAGCAGAAAATAGTAATAAAGAGCTAATCTTTACCTTTAGTTTGGAATTCCTTTCCCTAATTCTCTTCTACATGAAACTATTTATTCCTTCTCAAGAATTTAGTCAGACTTTCTTCTAAGAAACTTTGCATATCATATTTCTCCACCCAACAAAAGATGAAAAAACAATCCTTCATAATATATTAATAAATTCATAAATATGCATATTATTATTATTCATAATAAATTCATAAATAAAATGAATCCATTGATGGATGAGCTGTGAGCATTTTCAGTATTATTTTTCTACCTATGGAATTCCTGTATATATATATTTGTATTTTACCTGTAAATAAACAAAAATACTTTATATTACATTTAAATAATATATTTAATAGCAGGAGTGTGTTTTATATATTTTTCACCCCTCATATAAAGTGTCTCATTACTCTGAGCTCTGTTACTTATAGCATGCGCTTCATTGACGCATTGGTCATGTACAGACATTCTATTCATCTGTGCTTTATTTTGCATTTTAATCATTATTGAGAATAATGACAAGTAACAAGCTAGATGACACTCTACTTATGGAAGTGTGTCATCTCTTTTTTAAAAAGTCATTATATTGGGGTCCTTTTATTTAAATCATTTCATTAGGGGCTCATACAACTCATCACAATCCACATACATATCCATGGTGTCAAGCACTTATGTACATGTGTTTCCCTCATCTTTCTCAAAACACTTACTTTCCACTTGAGCCCCTAGTATCTGCTCCTCAATTTCCCCTCCCTCCCTGTGTCTCCTCTCCCAAGAACCCATGATAATTTATAAATTATTATTATTTTGTCATATGTTACATGGTTCCTTCCCTTCCTTCACACTACATTCTCCAGGGAGGAGTTCATATGTAGATCCTTGTAATCAGTTCCCTCTTTGTACTTCATTCTTCCTCCACCCACCAAGTATTGCCTTTCTCATTTCTTCTTAATGCACAGAAGGGGCAATGGACAAATGTGTATTCTAGATGTTGGCTACCTATATATCTTGGTATATTTATATGCTCACTCTTCGTTTTATCATCCCTACTCTGGCAGTCATGTGCTTATGTTAATTTATAATTGAGATGTAGGGGTGGAGTCTAGCCTATTAATCTAGAGATAGCCATTGAGTAGCCAATGAGGCCTCTGTGTGGGCATGGCTTTCACCTGAGACTCCTGAGAAATCTCACAATATTTCCCTCGTGAAGATGAGAAGCTATCTCCCCAGTTGTTGGGAGTTAGTTAGGGAGGTAATTAACCACAGGCAACACAGAATGGCGGCGGCTGGGAGGCTGAAGCCGTGTGGTCTCAGGGCTTTGCCCTGATGAAGACAGACCTCTGAAGCTGGAGTGGCATGCTGTTGATGGACCTGAGTCCTGGAAGTGAGGAGCCATGGGGAGACCCCTGCCAGCGCCAGCATTCTACACCTATTGACCTGTGACTTCCTGAGTCAGAAGCAGACTTTATAGACTGATTTTGGGCATATGGGTTATTATTGGACTTATGACTTTGCACTGGACTGGATTGGGATGCCTTCTAGTGCAATCTAGTAAAAATGACTTAGCTAATGATCCTCAATTTATTTGTTACAACATAAAGGTACCATCACTTTTAGTACCATTATGGGAATTAAGTAAAGTTTCATAGAATATTCTCATGTTTATTATGTGGAAACTGAGAACTGTGAAGACAGTGTAAGCAGACAAATTCTGCACACTCATATTTAAGTATTCTGAGAAATCGATTTTCGTCGAGGAAGATCTTCACACTCGTGAGTTGAAGATGTATTCCACATACATCCTTCTAACTAAAGTTATGCCTCAAAATGCCTCTCCCATAAGAATACCAATTTTAAGGTGCAGCTTTCAAGCACCTGGTTGCTACAATATATGTTTGAAGGTTAAATGCTTGACGGCTATTTGCCTGAAGATTTTCTGCCATCGTGAGTAACTAGACCACTCTACCCTAAGTACAATCCACTCCCTTCTAATAAGGATCTTAAATTGCTCCCCTGGAAAGGAGTACAAGGGCACTTAAGGTCAAGTCAACTCAGAGTTGACCAAGGTGAAACTTCCATCTTAACTTTAGAATCCACCCATCTTTTTGTGTATGTGTACCCCTAACTTATCCCCTTCCTTTTACTTGTATGTCTCTAGCATGTCTCCATCCTATTACAGACATGCCTCTAGCACAATCCCTTTCTGTTAGGTAGCATATTTGTGTGACATGGCTTGCTAGCTCAAGATGGTAAAGAGAATACTGTCACCAACTCTGGTTCCAGACTCCATGGAAGAGGTGAGTCCCTGTCTGATGTTTCTTTAATTTACCTCTCAATTACACGACTGCTATTTAAGACCCATTCGGTGGTGGCGGCTGGTTCCCCACAATGCACTATGAGTTTTGCATACAAAATAAAACCTGGAGATGCTGGGCCTCCTACTCCCGCTAACAGAGGGTAGTGATGCTAAAAACAAAATAAAACTCTGGAGATGTAGATCTTGATAGGGCTGCCCACCCCCCCACCCCCGCCTTTTTCTGGCTATCACAAGTTTTCTGCCTTTGAAGCAAACTCCTCCCTATTATTTGGCAAAAAACTAAACAAGGAGAATAAACATTTGGGGAGGGCTCAATGTCTTTTATATTCTATTGAAATAGATGATTAAAAGCTTGTCAGTTCTATTTTAATTTGTATCTTGACTGGTTACCCTAAATCTGATAAATCAGCTCAGTTCAATTCTATTACACAAATGCCTTTGTTACAGTGCTGAAGAGGGTTGAGTTTTGTCAATATTTAACAGGGACAGCATGTCACACCTGAATAGTACTTGACTATTGTGACAGGTAGGTTTATTGTGCCAACGAAGTTTCTGTAAGAATATATAGGCAGAGTTTATTCAGATTGCAGCTTGATTGGATGGTGATGAGATAAATGGTGTTCTAAGATTAGCACACACACACACCCCTTCCTTCCTGGTGATCAGACTAGCTCTACGCTGCCTGAGCTAGTCCTTTGCCTCAATCATATGCTGCGCTACTGTGGGCTGAGCCAACCCCTGGATCATGTCACCTTGCTGGCAATCACTGGAGCTCGAGGTTCTTTGTAGTCCTCACTTCTTGAAAATCTATCAGAGCAGCTTCTCCCTGTGCTTGAGCTACTGGCCTCTGCTTTGCCTAAACTCTATACCTCATGCTATAGCAAGTTTAGTTTGACACTGAAGAAAATTAAAACAAGTCTATGAGAATCAAATCATGACCTTGGGTGTAGGAATCTATCCCATTTGAATGATAAGACCATCTTTAGAGCATTGTGGTAGTTACATAATCTGTGGTCAATTTAAGACGTAAGAGGGAAGGAATGAATTTTAGTCTATCAATCTGGTCACATTTGATGAAATCATTTGGTGGCATTAGGGAGATAAATAGCTCCTTGGGGGCAAGAGAGACCCTCACTCCCAGCATGGCATCACTGTGGAAGACCCTGATGGAACTATGCTGATGCAGTCAGAGGCCCCTGAGCTGGCAGACCCATGAGAGACCTCTCTCAGCACTGAGAAGCTTCTACCACCTCAAGATCCACAAGAATGTCCACCCCCTGGTAGGAGATGTTCCTGTGTTCAGCATTATTGCATGACTGCATGATCTAAAGAGGAATTTATGGACTCGTATTGGAAGTATGGGCCAATATTGGACTTATGAACTTGATCTGATCTAGACTAGATGTTTTCTTAATATAAAATTACTCTGATATAAAACTAACTTTTACACACATATGAATGTCTATGAATTTGTTTTTATAGTCTACCAGGACTAGCACAACAATATTTGATTCAGTAAGCGCTAATTACCAAAGACATAACAAGTTTTGGGATGGATTCAAGAATTAGCACCATACCATACAGGGTATTAAAAAAAAAGAATTAACACCATACATTAAAAAAGCAAAAGGTCATTATAAATAAAATAATGGTAAAGACCAAAATGGAAGTCAAAATAAACTGAAACTTGCTGTGTAATATAAAGCAGCTAAAGAAAGTATAAAAACGGAACAGAAAAAACAAAAGGCGGTTCATGAGGACAAAGTAAAGACATTACACAGAAATGTGCAATGACATAAAATTAGGACACCCCCCAAAAAAAGGACACAGCATTCTTCAAGCTGAAAAAATAGAAAAGATACAAAGCTTCAAGTTGCAATATTGAAAATTTATGGACAAAATATAAAATTATACAGGAAATATCAAAAAGAAGATAGAAGAAATACACAGAATCACTGTACCGAAAAGAACTGGAGGAAGGGGCTGAGCCCCAGTGGCGTAGTGATTATGCGCGGGACTGCGGCCCACGGGGACGGAGGTTCAATTCCAGCAGTGGGGCTGGGCCTCCTACTCCCACCACCTGAGAGCAGTGATGCCCTCCCCCCAAAAAACAAAACAAACAAACAAACAAAAAAAGAACTGGAGGAAGGGCAACCACTTTACAAGGTAGCTTATGATGGCATAAGAACTTGAAGAACTTACTCATGGCGACCCAGGCAAGCATTGCGTACATCAGTATTGATTGCAACTCAATGTTAAGAAAACCCAGAATGTCCCAACTGGATCAATAAACAACATGATTATAAATAAGGGAAATATGAACATTGCCAATTATTTCATTTTAAAAACCATGCTTATTGAAGCAACAGTCAAGAAAGCAAGCAACATTTTTCATTGTGGAGACATGCTGCACAAGACCTCTTTAAAGTGTAAAAGAGCTAAGATTTTACTTTAGATACTTAGAGATGCCTGACTCAATCCATGTCATTTTCAAGTGCCTCAGATCCATGTGAAAGTTGTACATAATAAGGAAGAACAGAAAAGAATTGCTGTGTTCGGATTATGCTGTTGGAGAAAAAATATTGAAAGTAGCATGACAAAACCAGAGTCAACCACTTACAAAGGAGACTAGATTTTCCATGAAAAACAACCCTCTGAAATCCACTGATGTTTCTCAAGCAGAGCAAACAGTTTGAACGTAGTAGCTAAAGTTGGCTTCTGAGCCCACCTAGTGATGTCTTGAAATAAAGGTCTTCTGATTTGCTTATATCATTATTACAACCAAGAAACCCCCAGGAAATAGTTATACTCTGTAACACATGAGTAGAAATTCATGCCAATTAAGTATCACAAAATATGTAACGGTACCTGCGTTTTTGTGATAGTAATGTTTTCTGACTACAACAAAACTGTTTGTGGGAGACAGAGAGTTGGAGAGATAAAGATCAAGCAGGCTTGATGTCATCATTCAGTTGCTGTGGACTGCTCTGTGGACTGCTCTCCATCTGTCACACAGTGGATTGCAGTTTATCATCTGAATCAGTCAATTAGTTCAAACAACAAAATTTAATTTCTGGATTAGTTTTTTTATTTCCTTATCCACTGTCTTGAAAGAAATGTTGTTTTACATGAACAAACACTTTTTTTCTGAGCAAGTACCATATGTATACTTCTGTTTCTCACACTGTGAGGTAAGTACGTACCCATCACATCACCATTGACTTGTTTTGGTGTTCTGTTTGCCACAAAGCAGAGATCATAAACAAGTCAGCAGGGGACAGAGACTCAGCCTTTAATAATATTCTTTAGGGAATGCATCACCTAGCATCAAAGATGTCATAAAAATTCATATCTATAGCTGTTTACGGGGGGGGGAGGCAGTTTCACTTTGCAATGCTAGTACAGTTCTCAAAAACATTGAGAAAAATAGTGCATGTTCTGTCTTTTTTCACACTTATTTTTGGTATCCAGGGCTGTGTTTCAAGGTTGTATTGATTTTAATTCTGGCTGTGGCTGATTAATGTTTCAGGAAAGAGTCAGGTGCATTAGTGTAGAACTGAATAGAAATATCAGTGCATTTTCGCTAGCCAAATATAAAGATTTGGGGTCACCAAACCAACTCACCTCCTGATCTTAACTAGTAATGCACACAGGCAATAGAACTCTTATTAACAACACACAATGATGAACAGAAAACTTCAAACTTTTTCAACATTTATTATTGCTATTAATGACCTGACACCTACTTCTATCAAACAATAAAAGTTGGTATTTTATTTTTGTGGAAACATCAGTGATTTTTTTATTTAGATTTAATCACTAGGTTAAGTGTGTTCACCTTATAAATTTGTTTCCCAGAAGGTGTATTCTTTCATAATTACTTTTCCTTGATAAGGATTGTTCACTCATTATAGGAAAATTGCAAATGTAATAGTTAAGGGATGATTCCATTGTAGTAACATTTTTCATCCTGACCCTTATTTCACAGGTTGAAAAATGGCTAGTCAGTGTAATGTTTCCTATTTGCTCTTTTACCACCTGTGTTTTACTATTTTAATAGCTCATTTTCCACTATCCACAATTCTCTTGTTCATATCAAGTTGGGTTTTGTATAGTATGACTTTTGCATGATACTCACAGATAGCTCTGACCCTATTAAAATGTACAACAAATTGCCCTCCAGAAAAAAAAAATTCACCTAGGTAATTTGACCTACAAACACTAATGCATTTATAAGAAAGAAGCAATTTTATGGAAAAAATGATTTAGGCTAATTTTTATTAATGGAATTGAAAATAAGTTTATTTAAACAACGGTTAAGCAGAGAGTGAATAAAAATGCATTTAATAAAACAGACTATTAAGAATTTAATCCAGCTGTAACCAAAGTCTATTTTAATTTGAGCTTTTGAAAAATCCAACACCCTTTCAGTTATCATTGGCATCGATCATAATTGCCAAAATTATACAGTTTACAGGGACATGATTAAAAATTCACCTGAATGTGCTATTTTTTAAATGAATCATTTTATTGGGGGCTCATACAACTCCCATCACAATCCATACATATATCAATTGTATGCAGGCCACATT
This sequence comes from Nesogale talazaci, assembly GCA_004026705.1. Lineage (NCBI taxonomy): Eukaryota > Metazoa > Chordata > Mammalia > Afrosoricida > Tenrecidae > Nesogale > Nesogale talazaci. The sequence continues at coordinate 123,240 of PVJH01000715.1, read as the reverse complement.
TACACACTTATTACCATCATCACCCTCAAAACATCCTCCCTCTATCCAGGCCCCCAGGATCAGCTCCCTATATTTCCCTTCCTCCCCCCGCTTCCTTAAACCCTTAGTAATTTACAAATTGTTATTGTTTTCATAGTGTACACTGTCCAATGTGTCCCAACACTCACTTCCCTTGTTGTCCGTGTCCCAGAGAGGAGGCTATGTGTAGATCCCTGAAGTTGGTTCTCCCTTTCTATTCCACCATCCTTCCACCCTCCTGGTATTACCACTCCTATTACTTGTCACGAGGGATCATCTATCCTAAATTTCCCATGTTTCTAACTTCACTGTACATCCCCTGGTCTAGCTGCATTTATGTGGTAGAATTAGGATCATAATAGTGGGTGAGAGGCAGCATTTAAGAAATAAAGTTGCATAATTCATTCCTACTACCCTGTATCTTAACTGGCTCATCTCCTCCTTGCAACTCATCTGCATGAGGATGTCGCTTCACCTATTGATGGGCTTTGGGTCCCCAACCTGTATTCCCCCTCATTAATAATGATATAATTTTAGCTCTTTGATGCCTGACACTGGATCCCTTCACCACCTCATGATCACACAAGCTGGTGTGCTTTTTCCATGTGGGCTTTGTTGCTTCTGAGCTGACTTGCCGCATGTTTACTCAAGCTTTTAAGACCCCAGATGCTATATTTTTGATAGTCGGGCACCATCCATTTTCTTCACCACATTAGCTTATGCACACATTTGTCTTAAGCGACCATATCAGGAAAGTGAGCATGCAATGTTATGCTTCTTAGTGCTATTAAGTATCTCCAAGAAAGACCAAATTCAGACAGTGCAGTTTTCATATAGTGTAGGGGAAAAAGTGTTGGAAAAAAAGCCCATATATAGTAAATAGGAAATAGCACTACTGTCAAGGTCAGAGGTTTTCAAATGTTCATGGAAACTGAAATGAAGAGAAAATGGATTTTTTTTCGAAAACATTTTGAAGCTTCTCCATATTTTTAAAAGAAAGCCACATGTCAGTTTATTTCAAATGTAAACCATGACTTTCAGGAGCTGCTGCTGTTTCCCTGAAAACATTAAATACCTTCTTTCTATTAATGTTATCAAAAGAGAAGGCTGTGACTGCTTATTTGCCTGATACGTATCCATCACCTGATATTTATCCAATCTAAAAATCTCATCGCCTATTGCATGAGGTCCATTTATTTCCGGTGAAACTTCGTACCAATCATCCTCAATTCCTGACTTGGATTAATTATTTCTCTTAGCTGTTTTGTATTTTCAGATGTGTTGGAATCCCTGTGTCCTAGGTTAACTGGAACCAAGGTGTTTTTTGTTTGTTTCTTTCTTTCTACTTTGAAGTTAGGGACAGTATTTTGTTTATTGCATATTATCATCTTCAGAAAGAGTTATTAGGGGAAGATACCATGTTCTTGTATCAAAATACATGATATCACAATAGTTGACTATTCTTGGGGAATATAATTATTTTATTTTTAGTAAAACTTTATGAGATTTGTATGTTTTTATCTGTTCCACTGCCTATTCTAGGTGTTGTAAACTATCTATTTCACCTAAAAATATTATTAGAGGCTGAGCCCTGGTAGCACCGTGGTTGTGTGCAGAACTGCGATCCATAGGGTTGATGGTTCAAACCCAGCAACAGCAATCCAGGAGCAAGGGTGGGCTTTCTACTCCCACCAGGGCAGTGATGCCACATATACACATAAAATATTATTAGAGAGTTGCGTGTAAATCCACATCCAATTATAAAAAATGATATAGAGAAACCATTTGTGAGCTTAGTATTTTTTTCACTTTCTCAATTAGTAAACCAAAAGTCCCACAACCATTCAATCGTTTTTGACCTAGAGGGACAGAGAAGTACCCTGTAGATAAATCAAGCTGTATTTCTTCATGGGACCAGAATCCCAGATGTTCTTCCCTCAGTGTGACTTGTAGACTGAAGCCTTCCATTTTCAGTTAGCAGCTGAATAATCTAACCACTTTGCCACTATATCAAATGATAATATTTTTAGAGAACTAATTCTAATATAGCAACCAGAATAATGGCATTTTTTCAGCTTTTCTAGTTTCACTTGATTATGCTCTATATAATTGCACCACATGTTCACAGTGAAAATACTGTATTCTTCAGTTCCAGTAACAAAAGAATTTAGCCAATTGCCCCTTGATAACCACACTTGCTTATTTCTCATCACCATATGCATCTCCTGCTCCCTGCCCAACAACTGACAATTACTCATCTATCTTCTATTTCCAAATTGGTAATATTTCAAAAATACTGCATATACATAAACTCTTAATGTAAAAAACCTTTATAATTGGATGCTTTCTTTTAGTAAAATTCCCTAAAGATGTACACCACTATTTGTGTGATAACAGGTTGCTTCTTTATATTGCAACATTCTGTGGTAGGTATATAGTAGCATATTTACTTAGTAACCTACTGGATGCTGTTGTTCAAAAACAAAGCTTCTTTAGTCCTCTGTGAAGATAAGTGTGTCTTTTTACAGGTCAAGTGGCGCAATGCTGAGTCATATAGTCACTTCATGGCTAGTTTTAAATCTGCAAGATTGTGCTCAAGAGTGGAAGTATCATTTTATATCTCCACCAGCAATGAATAAGCAATGCAGAAACTCCAAATTGAACAAAAAATTAGATTTCTAACGTCATCATCTCCACAATGAAATCTGGGGTATGCCACTAGTCAATTGAAATGACGTTTCCTCTGCAATAGAGCTGAAATTATGATCTAGCCCAGTTGACACACTTTGGGGGATAAACAGTTCAATGTGTGGCATCCACCATGGATTTACTGTGAATTACATAATAAACAGGGTAATATTTTCACTTATATGACATATCAAAATATACACTTATTTTCTTTATTGACCTTCCAATAGTTTCTCTGTTTTCATTATCAGTCTTACTTTTGCTCTGCACAAATTACCATAGAAAACCATATATCTTCTCCTGAGTTAACTAGATTATCTGAATCTAGACATACTGGCATTTACTTCTCTCTGTTATCCATAGATCGTCTTCTGATGTCCAACTGAATCAATAGGTGACATCATAGTAAATGGAGAAAAAATCAGTGTTATAAAGTTTTCATCTTTCTTCATTCCATAATCTTTGCTCCTGAAAGCACCAGTCAAGATATCAAACAAACAAACAAACAAAAAACCTGCTGCAAATGATCTCTTTAAAGTGTTCAAAAGCAAGGATGTTACTTTGAGTAAGGTTAACCTGGCCTAAGCCTTGGTAACTTTTGATTACCTCCTATGCAGGTAAAAACTGGATCTTGAATAAGGAAGACCAAAGAAGAATAGGTGCATTTAGTTTGTACCTCTGGAGAAGATTGAAGGTACAGTGAATTTCAGAAAGACCAAACAAATCTGTCTTGGGACAAGTCCAGCCTGAATGCAACTTAGGGGTAAGACTGTCTCAAGTACTTTGTCCATATTATCAGGAGACACAAGTCTCTGGAGAAGGATATCAGGCGTGGTTAAGTAGAGAACCATGAAAAAGAGAAAAGTCTTCAATGAGATGGACTGACTCAGTGAGGATGACACTGGGCCAGGCTGTGCTTCCTTCTGTCATGCGCAGTGCTGTTTTGAGTTGGAATCAATCTGACCGCACGTAGAAATAACAGCCCAACACTCAATAAATTAAACAGATTGTCCATTAACAAATACTTCTCTCTTCTCTTTGCTTTAGTTTCTGATTTTCTTTTCTGTACATTGCTATTATTTTTGTAGATTGTTGGATGTAAACTTTCAGGGTAATGCAGAGCAAATGCCTTTCTTAAATTTCCATTTTAAATTGTCAGTCTATACATAACATTTAAATTGCAGTATTTATAAAGATATATAAGAAAAAGACTATTATGTATTATATGGGCCAGTAGTTTCTGGAAATGAGAGCAATAATGCTGCCTGTTACTCTGTGCCTGACAACCATATTAGAGCAACAATTTCCAGCAAGGGTTAAGAATAGGAAGTAGTAATTGATTCCCTTAAATTCCAGGGTATATATTATTATTAAATATGTATTTTATGTGCTTTGCCTTCTTTAGAGGCAAACTGTTCTTGAATTTTTGAATAATACTTCTTTAGCTAATTTATTATGACTGCTTAAGAAATTGGTATAGGAAAAGCAAATGGTGTAAAGAATGTCACATCAAATAATTTGCATTATATTGATGTGGATACCATGGTTACATTTCTATGTGGAACACTAGGGAGATTATACATTTAAGCCAGGCTCCAGAATGTGTCTACTAATTAATCTGTCACTGCCTAAAATTGTGACCTGGCTTAGTATTTTCATTGAACTTCCCCGAGTCTCAATTCGGTGACTGAAATTATAATGAATATGCTAAATAAGTCTGCTTTCGTTCATAGGATTTTATTTATAGAAAAGTTTATGCTTTATTTTTATATGAATTCATGATTTGTGTATGTCACTAATTTCTGATTTTAATAGTCTATCTTATCTGCTATTATTGAAACATCAATAAATATAAAGAGGAGCTTGTATCAAGGGCTCAAGTGGAAAATGCTGGGAAATGTATGTGGAAACATGTGTGCAAATGTGCTTGTTGCAAATGATGTACTGAATGTTGTAGTAGCTGTAAGAGCCCCCAATAAAATTTAAAAAAAAAAGAAACTTGCATGCCGATAAAACTTAAAAAAAATAAAAAATAAAAGTACCAAAATCTAAAAAAAATGGATTAGCCAAGAAATACATAAATTTTAAAATGCATGTTGATAACTGTTAATGAACAAACAATATAGGCTATATGGTAAATGAACAAACAATATAGACTATATATCTTAGTGGAAAATGGAAATAAAAGATAATGGGATAATTCAAAAGAAATTAACTAGATTAATGGTTTCTTGGGAGAATAGCAGGAAAAGTTGGATGGAAATGGGGGAATAATCACTGATTACAATAAAGAAGACAATCGACTGTGGTAATGATTGTACAACTCTTCCTAATATGATTGAACTATTGAATTGTAGGATATGTTGATTATGTACCAACAAAATTGTTTTAAAAAAAGAAAATGGAAATATTCAATAAACTTTTCAAAGCCCCCTCAAAAAATTAGTTACTTAATTTCTTAATGTGGGATTATAACAGAAATGCCACAAGTGAGTGGCTTTAAGAACCAAGCAGTTATTTTCTCACAGTTTAGTTGCCTAGAAGTACAAATTGAAGGCACCAGTGATAGGCAGTCTCTTTTAAATACTCTGAGGCATAATCCTTGCGTCAATTTCTTTAGCACTCTTTTTTATGAAGGCACCTAACAACAACATTAAACTATTCTTTTCTCCTAACACCGAATTTAAGATCCATTTATCAGAAGACTTTGAACCATGAAATGTCCCCTTGGTCTGCTCTCACAACTGCCTCTTGACCAAACTACAGGTTTTGCATGAGCATAATGAAGGGTTTTGTAGTTCTTCTGAAAGGTATCCATAGTTTACTCTGAGCTACGTAGTTCAATGACTTGGCATCATCCATAGAACACGTGTAGACACCTCTTTTTGTGTTCTCTATTTTCAGCCCCAAATCCATGTGCTCTCAGCACTGATATCCCTTGTTCCAAGTTCTCTTCTGAATCCATCCTGAATCGCTGGCAGCACCCGGTCAATGTACTGCTGTAATTATGGTTGGAAGATCCTAAGCAAAATTTCCTTGCATGTGCTTTCGATGATAACGTTCTAAAACTTGAGCATTCTGTTGGGTCACCTTTCTTCGGAAGTGGATCTATTCCAGTAGGTTGGCCAAGGAAGGAGCTGTCATCCAAATTTCCCAGCACAGATGATGAGTGCTTCCAGTGCTTCATCAGTTTGTTGGAAGACGTCATTTTGGTATTCCATCAACTCCGGAATTTTGTTTTTGGCTATTGTTTTCAGTACAGCTTGAACTTTTGTTCCTCAGTTACATTGGCTATTCTCATACGCTTCCTCCCAAAATGGTGGAATGTTGACTAGTTCTTTTTATTTGTTTGGTTTTCGACTAGTTCTTTTTGGCATAGTGTCTCTGTATTTTTCCATCTTCTTTTGATGCTTACTGGAGCATTCAATATTTTGCCCATTGAATATTTGAATACTGAAATTCAAGGCTTGATTTTATTCTTAATTATTTCAAATTAGAATATGCTGAGTGTGTTCTTATCTTTTGCATTTCTAATTCTGGATCTTTGCACAATTCATTATAATATTGGTTTTGTCTTCTTGAGGGTATCCTTTGAAAATTTCTATTCAGCTCTTCTACTTAATCATGTCTTCCATTTATATTACCTAGTCTGCCACTAAGAGCAAGTTGTATAGTCTACTTAGACATAAATTTCAATCATTTGTCCCCTAACTTTTTAATGATTTTTACTACCTTGTGGATGAAGTTCTTGATCAACAAAGCTTTTCAGATTTTTTATCATTAGTGTTCAGTGCCTCAAATCTGTTTTTGAGGTGTTCTTGAAATTCAGGTGGTGTGGAGTCATGTATTTTTTTCAGGTGGATTTGTTTTGATTTTCTTTAGTTTTATCCTGAATTTACATATGAGCAATTGACAATCTGTTCCACAGACTGCCCTTAACTGTGGATATTCATCTTCTCCATGTCTCTTTCCACAAATTTAGTCAATCTTATTTCTTTTATAACATCTTGAGAAATCCACATGTATAGTTAGTTGCCTTTGAAAAAGTCATTGGTTTTGAGAAATTATATTTGATATATTTCTATCAGCAAGTTCATATTTTCCAACTACTCTATTTTTCAAATGCCGTTCCTCACTCTGTTCCTAACATTTTCATTCCAATGATCAATAACTATTGATACATCTTGATTGCAAACCTGATCAATTTTGGATTTTATGTGAGCGTAAAACTCTTCGGCTTCAACACTAGCTTTTGTGGTTGGTGTATGGATCTGAATAAGAGCATATTGGTTAGATTTCCTTGAATGCAGATAGATATAAACCAGACAAAGATAGTATTGGATTTCAAGATAAACCTTGTTGTATCCTTTTTGAACAGGGGTGCAGTGCCATTCCTCTTGACTGTTTCACTCCCACGATAGTAAGCATTTTGATTTCAAAATGCCAATGCCAGTTTATTTTAGTTCACTAATAATGTCTGGAATGTTGTTTTTGTGTGTTCCATTTCAATTTTTTTTACAATTTCCAATATTCCCTGACTCATACTTTGTACATTCTAGGTTCCAGTTATTCATTGATGTTTGCTGCTATTTCTTCTTACTTTGTGCCTGGCCCCATCAGCAAATAAAGGTCCTGAAGGCTGTATTCCCACAGGCTTCACATCAGCATCTACTCTTCCTAAGTCACATTTTCAACATCTTCTGATCCGAGGGCTTTCTCTTCTGAGACTCTCCATCAAAGGTCTAGTGCTTTTCCCGAGGTTTTCAGAATATGATCATGTTTTGATTCTTTCTATAAGATTTTCAGTGATTAATTCCTCATCCATGGACAGCCTGTTTCTTTTTCCATAGTCTGTTCTTATTCTGGAAGCTCTACTGAAACCTGTTCACTTTCTGTGACCCTTGTTGCATTTGAAGCATGAGCAACGTATCTTCTAACATCACAACAACACACAAATGACTGCAGTACAACACCCGGGGAGACAAATGTGAAGAAATAATTATGTAGCTCACTAAATTAACTATAAAAACAATATATAAATATATTTCTCAGTTATAGCTAATTCGTTCTGTGTCTGATTGATTCTAAGAGATAATTTAGAGGCTTAAATTTCTTAAATTTAGACAAATATTTCCTTTAAGATAGCACACATTCTTAAAAATTAAATCTGTCTGCTTCCCAATCTCCATTTTAACATGAAATATAGCTTGCTTTTACAAAAAGTCATAAAAATTGCATTCTTCCCATTTCTGTTAGTAATCAACTGTGACATTAAATGGCATAAATCTTTGCTCAATTCATTTCCTGCTTCTTCAAATAAAATGAAAATAAAGTATATATAAAAATGGTGATTACACCGAGCACAAAAAATTCTAACTTTTCTTGCTAAGTTCTTGGAAGTTTTCATTTGGATTTAAATCTCTCCTGCCATTCTTCTTTAGCAATAAATTAAATCTGGCTTCTTTTTTTTCTTCTGGAAATAAGATGATAGTTTAGAACTTAAACTTCTTTTTGAAATTTTTTCAGGTAAATTTGGAAAGCATCTCTCCGACTAAGCTCTGTGGTTGAGAGTGCAAAAAGCAGAAACCTTAGGCAAATCCAGGGCATGGGAGAGCCAAGCTTCAGACAAGCGGGGCGAGCAGAGGAGCTGGGACCAAGGCAGCACTTCTTTTTGACCCTGACTTGTTATAGTATGAAAGGCACATCTTAAAGCTTAATTTTGCCTGAAGTTTTCTTTATTCATAAAATTTTAATGACTGATAATAGCTTCCATTTGGGAAGAATGGTTTACAGATTTAAACCTAATTTGCAGAAAATGTTGAGTATAATAAATTTATTTTTTCACTTTTTTCTTATTAAAAATTAGACTTCTATAAATGCCCTTCACCCTCTAGTACTTTCCTCTATTTTCTTTGACTTTCCTCTTCTCCCACTATCATACTCAACTTTCATTAGGGTTTCAGTATTTCCTCTCTGTTACATTACTCCTGATCACCCCCCCGCCCCCTCAGGACTCTCACACCCACCTTCCCATTGATTTTGGATCTCTTGCTGTTCCCTTGTCTCTGGGATACTCAACACCACCTCCTTTCCCCCATGTCCCCATCTCCCATGTCCCCCTGGAACCATCAGTCCCATTGCTTTCTCCTCCAGACTGCTCATCCAGGCTATCTTATCTAGATAACTTGCAGAGATAAAGGTATGTGAAAAATTAAACAAGACATCTCAAGATGAAGCAACAAAAGAAACCAAAAGGATGACGACAACATCAAACCAATGTCCAAAATATATACATATAAACAAGTAAAATAAATAAAAATACTGATCTCAAAAGAAAAACCTATAAGTAGTTTAAAGTCTAGTCGTTGACCTTCAGGAGTGTCCCCCCGTTGAGTTAGAGGGGGTGCCACATCCTGATCCAGAGTATATCCTTGGCACTTCCTCGGGGACTCCATGCTCTGCTCCTCCTGCTGCTCTGCTCCATGCCCTTGCCTCAGTGGGTGGGGTCAGATTGGGTGCATTCCTGACCCTGCTTCTCCAGTGCTGTCCCCATAAGACCTTGAGTCTGCAAGGGATACTATATTTCATGAGTGGGGAGATATTTCTTGAGGCTCGATAGGCCAGGATACACTCCATTCTCTCCCCGCCCCCCTTCACTTGCTATCTTGTGTACTGGTCATAAATGTCTCTCTTTCCATGCTGCAGCCTCAGTGCTGACCTCCAAACAAACTTCCTTGGGGGGAGGGGTGGCTGTCCATGTAGTTGGGATTGGGGCTTTCCACTCCATACCATCATGAAGAAATGTCATCCTGGAACCTCACATTTAAGCTTGGTTCTTCTTTCCCTGTGGAGATATCAACAATGTGCACCCCTTGGATGGGTTAGTGACTCATTCCCCCAAATATATTGCTTTCTTCTCTGGATTTGATCTGGCCCCCGCCATTCTACCTGGACCTCACCCCAGCAATTTCTGTATATCACAGCTTTTCCCCCATGTCCCTTTTATGCCCCCTTTACATATTTTAAGCTTACCTCAGTGGACTCATGCTGCACTTTTTCCTTTTTCGCTTGGCTTACTTAACTTAGCATAATATCCTGCAGTTCTTCCCTGGATGTTGGTGATGGTTTCTAGCTGATGGTGTCGACTCTCAAAAAAATGTAGCATCTTGGGTCTTAAAGGCTTGAAAATAAATAAGCAACCATCTAACTTAGAAGAAAAAAAGTCCATATGGAAAAAGCACACCAGCTTGTATGATCATGAGGTGTCAAAGGAATCAATTATCAGGCTTCAAAGAATTAAAAATCATAACATTGTAAGTCCACCTTCTTGATATGATCACTAACTACAAGTGTATGCATAAGGATATGTGGTGAAGTAAGCTGATGGCACCTGGCTATCAAAAGATACAGCATCTGGGGTCTTAAAAGCTTGAAAGTAAATAAGCAGCCATCTAGCCCAGAAGCAACAAAGTCCACATAAAAAAACACACCAGTCTATATGACAATGAGGTATCAAAGGGGTTAGATATCAGGAATTAAAGAACTAAAAATGATATTATAATTGAGAGGGAGTACAAATTGGGGACCCAAAGTCCATCAATAAGTGAAGTGGCATTCCCTTACAGAGAGGTTGCAGGGAGAGGATGAACCAGTCAAGGTATAGTGTAGCAACAATGAAATATGCAACTTTCCTCTAGTTCTTAAATGCTTCCTCCCACCCACTATCATGATCCCAATTCTACTTTACAAATCCACTAAGGTCAGGGGATTTATATTGGAGCTCAAAACATGGGGAAACCAGGACAGGTGATCCCTTCAGGACCAGTGGTGAGAATGGTGATACGGGAGGGTGGAGGCAAGATGAAGTAGAAAGGGGGAACCAATTGCAGGGATCTAGATAGAACGATTTCCCTGGAGTATGGGTAACAGGGAAGTATGTGAATGGCTGTGTCACACAGTAAATGATATGACAAATCAATGACAATCTGCAAATTATTAAGGAGTCATGGGGAAAGAGGAGTAGAGAGAGAGGGGTAAGACGGGGAGATGACACTGGGGGCCTAAATAGAAGGAGGATGTTTTGAGAATGATGATGGCAACAAATATGCAAATATGGATTGCATACAATTAATGTATGAATTGATCATGATAAGTGTTGTATGAGCCCCAAATAAAATGATTTATTAAAAAATGAGACTGATTTCTATAACAACAATTTCGAGGACACACAGAGGATTAGAAAACAGTTGTCATTGAGTCGATTTCCACTCATGGCAACCCTGTGTATTTCAGAGTAGAGCCGTGCGCTGTAGGGCTTTCAGTAGCTGTTTGTTCAGGAGGCATTACTGGGGTTCTTTCCCCAAGGGGTTCTGGGGAATATGGACATCCAGAATTTCAGTTTGCAGCTGTGCACATTAGCCCTTTGCCCCATACATATTCTTCACAAAGTAAAGATCAAATACAAAATCCTTATGTCTGAAGTTTAACAACGATCAAGAATCCCCTTTCTCTATTATTTCTTATTACGAAAGTACCCTCATGGTGTTGCTGGGAGCACTAGGACTGCTAAATTTAGGCTTGGCATCTTAAGCCCACCAGCCACTTCGCAGCAAAACATGTGATTGATGCTGTAAAGATTTATAAAGCGATTCAACATTTTAACAAGTCAGTCATTTAGCAGGAGAGGATGTGGTAGTCCTCTTTGTTAAAGATTGTTGTTGTTGTCACATATCATCAAATCTGTTCAAAATCATCAAACCTTATGTACAACAGAAAAAAAAAACATGTTCTATGCCACCCTTTGTCATCCTCACAATTGTTCTTATCTGTGAGCCCATAGATTCAGTCGCTATGTTAATCTATTTTGTGGTTGACCTTCCTCTCTTTTTTTATGCCCAACTAGATTACCAAGTAAAGCATCATGTTCCCTCCAGGAACTGGTCTCTTCTGACATGTTCAAAGTATGTGAGAAAAATGTTTTATGACCTTTACTCCTAAGAAGTATTCTGATAGTACTTCGTTGGGTTTTTTCTTTGGGGTGGGGGGGCACTCTATGGGACTTTAAATAGTTTTCACCCCCAGAATAATTCAAATATATTTATTCTCCTTTGATCTTCCTTAATCAATGTCTAAAACAATAGGTGATTGAAATATGAGGTGATTGAAAATATCATGGATTGAATCAGAAATACCTAAGTCCTCAAAGTAACATCATTGAGTTTCGATACTTCAGAGAAGATTTGTGCGGAAGATTCGCCCAGTGTAATGCCATTTGATCTATTGCCTGTTGCTTTCATTGTAGATTCAAGAAAGGCAAAACCTTTGACAACTCTAATAATTGATCTTAAAGATTACATAGCCTAGGAAGTTCTATTGAACGGTGCTTTAGTATTTGCTGTTGTTGCTTTTGTTTCCCTTTTTCAAAATAAATTATGACTCATACAACCCTTATCACAATCCACGCATGCATCCATTGTGTCAAACACACCTGTACACTTGTTACCATCCTCATTCTCACAAGGTTTGCTTTCTACTGGAGCCCTTGGCATCGGCTCCCCATCCTCTCCCTCCTTCTCCACTTCCCCCTCCCCCATGAACCCTTGACAATGTATAAACCATTATCCCACACTTTCCAGCATCTCCCTTTGCCCATTTTTTCTGTTGTCCATTATTCAGGGAAGAAGTTGTATGTAGATCCTTGTAATAGGATTCACCTTCCTACCACACCCTCCCTCCATCCACTCTTTCAGTTTCACCACTTTCAGCACTGGTCCTTGAGGGATCATCCGTCCTAGATTCTCTGTGTCTCCAATTCCCATCTGTTTGTTTGTTTGTTTGTTTGTTTGTTTGTTTGTGGCATCACTGCTCTCAGGCAGTGGGAGTAGAAGGCCCTGCCCCACTGCTGGAATTGAACCTCCGTCCCACTGGGCCGCAGTCCCGCGCACAACCACTACGCCACCCGGGCTCAGCCCTTCCAATTCCCACCTGTACCAGAATGAATCTTCTGGTCTAGTTGGCATCATGATAGTGGCAGAGAGGAATCTGTTAGGAACTAGGGTAAAGTTGTATGTTTCATTGTTGCTACACGGCATCTTGACTGGCTCATCTCCTCCCCACAACGCTTCGGTAAGGGGATGTCTAGTTGACTATAGATGGGCTTTGGATCTCCAATCTGCACTCCTCCCTCGTTCACAGTGAAATGACTTTTTGTTCTTTGCCTGGTCCCTGAAACTGTTGACATTTCTTTGTTTTTAAATACCATTAATCATTTCAGCCCATACCCTTCCTATGTACAACAGAAAGAAACTCCACTAGATCCTGTGGCATCTTTGCACTTGTTCTTATGTTTGAGGCCCTTGTTGAAGCCATTGTGTGAATCCAACTCATCAAGGGCCTCATTTTTCTCTGTCTTTTCATGTTACCAAGGATAACATTCTTTTCCAAGACCTGATCTCTCCCAATAACATGCTGACAGTATGTGAGACAGTCTCATCACCCTTAACTCTCAGGAGCACATCAGCAATAATTCTTCCAAGACAGATCTGATTTTTCTTCATGATGGGTTGTGTTTGAATGAACAGTAATAGATCTGCTTATATTTTTATATTAACTCCTTTTGAATTCCTTGCAATAAATTTTAAAGGAAATTTATTAACATATAATTTCACTTGTTCCTACACAGTTCGAAAATCTTAAAATTTACCAAAGTGCTGTTTGTTCAACCTCTGTCTCTGTTTCTGTCTCTGGCCCTCTCTCTCTCTCTTTCTCTCACACACACAAACACACACAGGCACACACACATGCCACCATTACCACCAGCAAATATTTGGTATTTTCAAATGTCCATTGAAAGCTTTAATATTGCCTCAAACATGTTGGGTGTGGGGGAATGTAAGTGAACTATGCTGAAAATACTGGTATTTAACAGTAGATGGTATCAGGTGAATCAAAAGAAACAGAAACAATATAATAGAATGACTTTAGATATGACCAAATGTGCATTCATTATTTGGATTGGATGAAAATATAATTTCAAATTAAAGGAGAAATTGGTGTAGAAACCTGAATTACACAACATTAGACAGAATAAATTTAGAATCCAGAGAAGAGCAGCTATCCGCTCTAGATAAAACTCACCTTCCAGAGACACAAAGTAGAATATTTTCATTGCGTTTCCAGCTTCTGTCTTCTAATATGGAAACAAAAATATCTAACTGGTGGAGTTATCATAAGAATCAAGTGAAAAAAAAAGAAAACAAAACAAAACAAAAGAACCAAGTGAAAATATAAATTAACTTCAATTACTATGCTGGTGTTGTAGTCATGCAATCTTTTGTCAGTTTCAGGACTGGGAGTCTAGGGGTTGAGTCTAGCCTGTCAATCTGGAGATAGTCAAGGAGACCTCTGTGTGGACATGGCTTTCTCTTGAGAAGTCTGAAGCCAGAAAAGCCCCACAGAGACTTCCGCCAGTGCAAAGATGCTAGAGTGGCCCCTGTTAATGCGGAGATGCTTCTATTGCCACTGGATACACAAGACTCTGTACCCACTGCCCTATGATTTCATTGGCATCATTGCATATGCTTCATGAGTCTGAAGAGGAGGACTTTATAGATTGGTATTAGACATATGGGCTAATATCAGACTTATGACTCAGATTTGACTGGGCTGGGATTTTTCCTCAATGTTGCATTGTTCTTGTCTGTAAACCTTTTTTTAATATACATATGTGTGTTTACGAATTTTTTCTCTAGTCTACCTGGACCAACACAACTGGTAAGATGATCCATGAGTAGTCTTATAAGTAATTATGTATGACCCTTAAAATTCAACATGTGTTAAGGAACATTCACAATAGTAGACAGGATTCTGTAATATAAGCAGGAGGTTGGATCTTCTTGGATCTTCCTACTTCCCGACCAGTCCATAGTTAATTTGACATGCAACAGTGCTTCTCCCAAAGAAGTATTAATTTTAGAAATTAAGATCTTTGTTTCTACTTGGGCTATAGAATGTGTGTGTGTTTGTTCTTGGATTGGTAGTGGTTTCTCATAGAAAAGCCTTTAGACACAGGCATCTAGCTTGGAAAGCACTATAGAGACAAACAAGCCAAGTGCTCTCATGATGAAACAGGGCCAGAAATGCTTTCTTATTTTGTACATAGAATCACCATACTGGTATGGTTGCAGCTAATGAAAGTAAGAAAATAGCATGCTTTTGAAAGTATTTTCATTCTTAGCTCAGGTGATAAATTTACAAAGGAAAACTTATAAGCTTCTTATAATAATTCCAAACGTATTAGTAAGCAAACTATATCTGTATATATAATGTTTTGTGTTTTTAAAATGTTGCATAATAAAACTCTTCAGCAAACTGTAAAGAAAATGAAAACATCAATGATTTGGATTGATACCTAGACAATAGCATTATAGGGGCCAATGTCTACACATCATGCAAAAACAATCAGTGCATCATTTTTATTACATAATTAGTCAATCATTGTTCACACAGCTCATTTCCAACACATGAATTAGTCTATACATTAATTAAATAAAATGAAAATAAGATCCTCTGATACAATATTAGTAGGCAAGAATGTCTAATATCCATTTAATTATTCTCAATTAACTCATTGTATTCATTAAATGATCAATGCTTATCTTGATCTGAATTTCCACTTTTGGATTGGATCCTACAATCCACTTCACTCCTGGCCAATTATATTGAATTGACTCCATAGTAAATCCTCGCAAGTGAACTCAGCATACAATTCCAATGAGAGAAAGAAAAATGAACCTAAAGGAAATTGACCTGCATCCTTCAATTGACTTTGAAACAACCGCACAGCATTTTTAAAACCTAGAAAGAAAATTCTCTTTCCACTAAAAGAGGGGGAGGAGAGGGCTCCAAGGAAACATACAGATTAAAATCTTCTTATCAATACAAAGATCTAGTTACTATTGTCAGGATCATCTTTTATGTAGCACCTCAACACTCAAGAGAGGGTACCATCTGGGCGGATTTTAGTGAGATAGTGAAGGTAACCTAACAGAATGTCAGCAATAAAAACTGCTTTCTTGAACCTTTTGATTAAATTCTGCAGCATAATTTCATTTAGAGTTGTTAGATCATTTGTTAATCTTTGAAAAGTTTAGTCTTGAAATCCACAGGTTGAAGTCTATTGTTTAATCTGATTAATTCTACCGATCCCTAATTGAGCCATATAATATTCAGTGGTTTGAAATGGTGTAATTAAATAATGATTGTGCTTTCCATGATGATTAAAAGAACATGTGCCTTTAATTTCCCTTTATTTTTAAAGGTTGGTTGCCAATTAATTGAAATCTTTAGACCAGTGTGAATGCAATTGAACAGATCGGTTTTTCAAATAAATAACGTTTTCAATAACTAATTCCTCAGAAGTAGCTAGCCTATTACCTTTTAGTGGTTTCTTCTTAGTGTCTAAACTTCATTAAAACTGGTTCACCTTCAGTGACCTTGTTGACATTTAAATACTGGTGACATAGCTTCCAGGATCATAGCAGCAAGCAAGTCATTACAGGATGACAAACTGACAGACAAAGCTCAAGCATATCAATGATTGCGAGGCTGGTGCCAGAATGGACAGTGCCTTCCTCCAGTCACACAGGGGCACTGTGAGTCAGAGCCACCCACAGCACCGAACAGTAAAGCCTTCCAAAAGAAAACACATTGGGGAGTTTGTGTTGCTCTTTTATAACTTTATTTTGTATAATTTAGCCACAAGATATACCTAACATATACAACAAAATGATAATATTTTCTGTTATTTGTTCTCCATACATCATTCCATCTATCTCCCTTCTAGGAACAATTGGTTGTGTGGCTGGTACCCAAAAAATGGTGGCAAGCTACTTCAATATACTTTTGCAATGTCTTGCTTGCTTTCGTCTGACTGTAGTCTGGTAGGCATGTCTCTGCCTCTGTGAATGTTACTGAAAGCATTGCCTCATCCCCAATGCCAATTCTGTGTGCAAACAGTGTTCAGTCACTTGAGTTAAATGTGTACAAATCAACAATGCATGTACTATGGTCTATATTTATGTAATTTCATTTTATCAACAGTGCTTTAGATTGTATATCATTAGCTAAGTTAATGAAACTATCAATAGATTCTTACCTTATGCTCCAGAAGGATGATTACCCATCACACAATTACGATGATGTCTCTAAAGTGAACCAGAGATATTAAAATAAACAACATCCACTAAGGCATCCACATGGAAAAAGCACGCCAGACTATAGGGTCCAAGAATGATAAGGCATAAAGTCCAAATGTGGAGAACAGAATGATATCAGAACTTAAATTTTGAACACCTGTTTTGCAGAAGGCTGTGTATGAGGGTGGAAGCCCAAAATCCATTGACAGAGTCCCAACTTGGATTAGGCCTTTAGCGAATGCCCTGTGAACATAGGGCAGGAGTGAGAAGAGACTTGATAGCAATTACACACATTGTAAAATCTACTAAGGCAGGTAGAGAGGTTAAAATACAGTACTTCATCATTTGATTTCCCTTTTGATCCATTGTAAAGTTTTTTGAGTTGGTTTATATTTTCTGCTTTCTCTTACATTGATGTTTTTAATGTTTTGACTAGTCATTGTGTTTTTTGTTTCTTTATTTGATTGCTTGCTTCCTGTTTTTGCTTTGTATGGTTTTCTTTATATAAAATTTAGGTTAAATTTCTATAGACCATAGCTTGATTGATAATTACCTAGAGGCATAACAGGGAAGGACAGGGAAAATGAGGAGGCAACAATAAGGAAAATGAATAGAAAATGTTTTGAAATTGATTCTGATGATATTGTACAGCACTTCTTAATATGATTGGAATATTAAATTGTATGACATGTAAAGTATGCACCAATAATATTATTTGAAAATGTATGTTACTAAGACTTTATAAACCCAAGTTGGAATGAACAGTATTTGTAAGCAAACTTGCAAACATGCGAGATATCCTGAGCAATAAAATTTTAAACTGTATTCTGTTCATAGAAATAGAGAATTTCCCTTTCAACTCTTTGGATATTCCTGCTTTTCAAGCTTTGATGTCCTTTTGTCGCCATAGAAAAATAAAAGTTGTAAAAGCACACCAAAAGCCACACTTTCCTTTATCAATGTTTTGTTTTCCCTTGAAAGGACCTTTTTCTAAATTGAGGTATTCTTACTTTCTAATTGACCAGGCTGTCACTCAATTTAATTTATAAGTTGTATATGTCACCAAGTTGGCCCCTCAAATGCATTCCCAAAGTACATGAGAAAAGTGTTGCTGTTCTGGCGTCTGAGGCCCAGACAGTGAGGGCATTTTCCAGGACATTTTTTCCACTCATGGTTAGTCTTTCTTATTAATTGTCCAAAGCTCTCATGTATTTTATCATCAGTTGTGATGCATCAGTGATGTGGATCCATCTCTTAGTGGATCCATCTTCTACAGCAGAAGAAAACATGCTCGCCCTGCCCTGCGTCATCCACACAAACCTCTTCTCTTTGAGCCCATCGTCGCACCCGCAGTGCCAATCCAACACTGTACACTGCCCTTTCATGTTACCAAGCCTGAGGTTTTTCCCATGGGATCTCCTGAAATATGTCCAAAGCACAAGAGATAAAGTCTACCCCATCATCACTTCTAGCTGTGTTCTTCCTGTACAAATATGATCGATAATTTGGTAGCTCATGGTTCTTTCAATATACTTTGCTAGCTCCACAATTCACATGCATTTAGTCTCCTTGGTTTTCCTTATGTAATCTACAACTTTCACATGCATATGAGATCATTGAAAATAGCACAGCTTTAGTATACTTAATGCTAATCCTAAAAATCACATATTTCATTTGTAACACCTTATAGGTGGATTTTGCATTAGTTTTTCCTGATATAATACACCCGTTTATATATATATACATACATATATATATATATATTGCCTGGGACGTCTATGGATGTTGATTAGGAATTCAAGTAAAATTAAACCTATGAAAATATCAGTCTTTCTAAATTCCAACTACTAGGGCAGCCACCTCTCCCCCAGAGGCATTTGCCATTGAGATCAGCACTGAAGCTGCAGCTTGGGGAGAGAGATATGCACATGAGAATAAATGAAGGGGGAGGAAAATAGAATAAAGTACATCCTGGTCCATTGAGCTTTCAGGATGATATCCCCACTTAGAACTGATGATATAATGAGAGGACCATATGGGCTGGCCCCAATCTGAAATATAGCTACGCTCACTGACCCAAGACATTTTGGGGTCAAAATGGAGAAAAAGGGTTGTCTGACCCAACCACACCAAAATACTAAGGGTGTGTGACAGAACATGGTACTCCAGATCAAGCACCAACGATATACTTTGTGACACCCCATCCTACTCAACTAGGAGACACTCCGGGAGGTCAACAAACAGACCTTAAACTATTTGTGGGATTTTATATTGTTATTATTATTGTATTCTTGCATGTACATATACATGTTGGATACTGAGGATATTTTTTTGGTGTTTTCATTGTTTTCTTTTTATTGCTTGCTTCATTATAGTATGCCCTTTTTTTTGAGTATGTTATTTTCTCTACAGATCTATCTGGATGGGGTGAGATGGATGAGCAGTCTAGGGGTGGGGACTGATGGTACCAGGGTGGATGTATTGGGGGCGGGGGCTGTTGGCTGATCCAGGGATGGGGGGAGTAGCATGTGGTTCAGGATGGGAGGCAGGGTGGGTGTGGAAGTTCCAATAGGGATTGATTAAGACTAATGTAATAGAGAGATAATATTAAAACCCAAATGGAGGTTGAGTGTGATGGTGGGATGGAAGGAGGTATAGAGAAATTGAGAAAAGAACTGGGGAGCAAGGGGCATTTATAGAGGTTAAATATAGGCATATACATAGGTACATATATTCATATGATGAAGGGGAAATAGATCAATATGCATATACTTATAGGCTTAGAATTAGGACAGCAAATAGGCAGTGGACCACAATCAGGTACTTCCTCAGTGCAAAAACATTTTGTTCTATTAAATTGGCATTCCATGATGTGCCGCTCCCTGACATGATCACAGAAAACAAATGTGTCCATAAGCAAATGTGGTGAAGAAAGCTGATGGTACCCGGCTATCAAATCATGTACATCTGGGGTCTTAAATGCTTGAAAGTAAACAAGCGGCCATCCAGGTCAGAAGCAACAAAGCCCACATAGAAGTACACTAGCTTATGGGACCAAGAGATACCAAAGGGATCAATTATCAGGTTTCAAGAACTAATAATCAGATAATAATAATAATAATAATAATAATAATAATAACAATAACATATGCTCACTAACCTGATATGATCGCTGATGACAAATATGTGCATAAACAAATGTGGTGAAGAAAGCTGATGGTGCCTGGTTATCAAAAGATGTGCATCTGTGGTTTTAAAGACATAAAGGTGATTAAGTGGTCATCTAGCTAAAAAGCAAGCCCACGTGGAAGAAGCGCAACAGTCTGTATGACCACAAGGTGTCAAAGCGATCCAGTATCAAGCATCAAAGACCTACAAAATATATCATTATAAGTGATGGGGAGTTCAGATTGGGGACCCAAAACCCATCAATAAGTGAGGATATATCCTCTTACAGAGGTGTTGTAGTGAGGAGATGAGCCAGTCTACGTACATTGTAGTAGCAATGAAATGTTCCAAATGTTCTCTCCCACTGACTATCATTATCCCAATTCTGCCAGACAGATTTGGCTAGACCAGGGAATGCACACTGGAGTTGAAAACGTGGAAATTTAGGGTCAATAATCCCTTGAGACTAGTGGGGAGTGGTGACACTGGGAGGGTGGAGGAATGGTGGCGTAGAAAAGGGGAACAAATTTCTCGGATCTACATGTGACCTCCTCTCTGGGGTGTGTGTGTGGGGGGGTGAGTGAAGTGACACATGAGACAGTGTAAGATATGAAGAGGTAATAACTGTTTGTAAGTTATTGGAAGTTCATGGGGGAGAAGAAGGGGAAAGGGGAAATATGGGGAGTTGGAATTAAAAAAATGAATTAATGGAAAGAGGGGAAGAGCAGGTTATGCTGGAGGGGTTCACGTAGATAATGTAGCTGAATGTGGCAACATGTGTACAAATATGCTTAATACGAATGATGTATTAAATGTTGTAAGAGCCCCCAATAAAAGAAAACATCAATCTTTTCCCTGCTTATTATGATTGTGTTCTATTTTTGCTTTCCTTATATCGAGGTGATACCTATACTGCAGGATCTAATCCTTCATGTACATCCATAAACAATTAAATCTTCTTCAGGAACACACCATCAATTGCTTATGTGCAATTTTAGGCTGAAACTGAAAAAAAAATTTTTAAAAGCAAATATGCCACTAAACCATACTACAATTTTGAGTATATCTTGTCTGAATTGAGAGATCCTTTCAAAAACAAATTTGACACATTAAATACTAATATCTTCAAAGGGATTTGGGAATGGTATCAAGGACAAACTACATGAAGAAAGCAAAGATAAAAGAAAGAAATGATGAAAATGGAAATCAGAAGACACTGAAAATTTCTCTTGGATGTCGAGTAGATAAAACAAATGGAAAATTATGAAGGAAAAATAATTGAAAATATTTAAAAGGGAGGTTCAAAAACCATAAACATATAAAAATGTACATAAACTGGAGTTAGAAACCAAAAAGGGAAAAATTTCTAAAAAATTTCAAATTGAGAGAAATGAAGGGGAAAGTAAAGTCAATAACTGAAATATTGAAGAATTATATTACCAAAATATTACAGAATTCAAGGATCAGATGAAGCTGAGAAAGTACAGTCACCAGAACAAGATGATAGGGTGACTGGCACCCTATCATCTTAGAAGGCAGTTGACCATAATTTCTTCCAGCCATAATTCCTTATGTGATCTATTGTAATTCTATATGACTATATATTCCTGTGGCAATAATCCAATTTTTGAGGGCATTCACTTTTATACTAATGGAAAGGATTACGATTAGATGAAGACCAACTTTAGTAGAGGGGGTATGTGATAGGCAGGGTTCTCTTAGAGAAATAAAATTCAGGACACTAGTAATTCTTTTTATATATTTATATATTGAGAAAGGTTTATAAGAGAGGAAAGAAAAAGTTAACTATAAATCAGTACAGATTGCTCAATGCAACTCACTTGCGTGAGACAGCTAGAAGACCAGCAGTCCTTCAAGTCTTGAGGGCCGTTGAGTAGTCCTCTGTAGAGCAATTCAGGCTATCTGGTCACAGGCAGCAAACAGCAGAGCAGGTCACCAACAGTCAGCCAGATGACAGAGTCCAACAGTCCCCAGCTCAAGAGATGTATATCCCAGGAGTGTGGCGAAATAGGGCTTGAAGAATCCTCAACTCACAGCAACACAGTCCACGAGTAGGTGTCCCATGGGTAGTGTTCCTTGGAGGTTGAGGCACAGGATGAACAAGGCAGCTCTCTGGTCCGAAGATCCGGAAGCAAGAGAGAGGGTGGGACTTGCCGAGCCCTTCCTATCTCTGCCCTTCAATTCATCCCAAGTGTTCATTGGCCGTGCCATCACAACAGACCCACGAATCTTCTGTGGCCATGTTGGCATAACAAACCTACCCATCACAGGGAAAACCAAGTCACGCCCTTTGTTTTGTGAGGGTTTCTTTAAAACTCTACCATAGTAAAAGATGTGATTTAAGACATCATTCTTTGTTTACCTTGGATGAGGCATATAGAGTGGTAACACTGTGCAGTTGTAACATACATCATACCACCTGTAAAACCATACATCCAGTTTCTTATTAAGCTTTGATAGAAGCAAGATCTGCTATGACTATTGCCCATTTTTGGTTTCTGGCTTTGGGCACTTCATTTAATACCCTTCTTCCTGACCCACAGATTTGGGACTAAATAGCACTCACTACCACATGAGATCTTACCTCTGAGTTTTGTGATTTTTTTGGGATGTTGTAAAGAATCATGGAAGCCAGGGATAAGAAGGGATATTCTCAAGAGAGGGATGAGGGGGAAAGGGAGCATTTTGGAAGAGTTGGACATTTCAGACATCTTTAAATTACAACTTCTTAGAGATAGCCTGATATTAATTATTTTAAAAGAAATTATTAACATGGCAATGTATCATTACTAAGCAGTCGTCGTCACCACCCCTGAAGATGGACCTTGGGTCCCCAATCTGTACTTTCCCTCATTTGTAATGATATATTTTTTAAATTATTTGATGCTTGGTACCTGATCCCTAGCTGCCTCTAGGCCCCTCCTGCTGGTGTGCTTCTTCTATGTGAGCTTGTTTCTTCTGAGCTAGATGGAGGTTTGTTTACCTTCAAGCCTTTAAGACCCCAGATGCAGTATCTTTTTTGATACTCGGCACCATCAGTTTCTTCACCACAATTGCTTATGCACACCTTTGTCTTCAGGATCAAATCAAGAGGGTGGGAATCCCCTTAACAGAAGGATCATGGGGAGGAGACCGGCCAGCCAGGGTACAGCGTAGCAACAGTGAAATATGCATCCTTTCTCTAGTTCTAAAATACTTTCTCCCTCCCACAATCATGATCTGAAGTCTACCTTACAAATCTGGTTGGACTGCAGGATGTGCACTGGTACAGATAGGAACCAAAAACATGGAGTATCTGGGACAGATGATCCCTTTCGGAACAGTGGGGAGAATGGCGACACTGGGAGGATAGACGGAGGGTGGAGCAGAAAGGGGGAACTATTTATAAGGATCTACATATAACTTCCTCCCTGGGGTATGGACAATGGGGAAGTGGGCAAAGGGAGACATTGGACATCATTTGACAGGACAAAATTATAATACTTTATAAATTGTCAAGGGTCCATGAGGGAGGGGCGAGCGGGGAAGGGTGGAAGGTGGAAAAGCCAACACCAGGGGCTTAAGTGGAAGGTAGATGTTTTGAGAATGATGATGGCATCAAAGGTACAAATGTGCTTTGCATGCAATGGATGTATGGATGGATTGTGCTAAGAGTTGTATGATCCCCCAATAAAATGATTAAAAGTAATAAATAAATAAATAAGCACTCATGAAAAAAAGAATCAATGATAGTAAGGTAAGGCATACAATCTGCACTTAAGGTAAAGGCAAAAAAATCAAAACTCGTTGCATTAGAGGTGCTCATATGTCTGTGCCAATAATTTGGGGAGATAAATATCTGGCCAATAAGCTGAAAGAAAAACATGTTTTGGTCTGTCACAAAGAGAAATGCTTCAATAGATTGGGGGGGGGTGTATTTAATAAAATCAATATCCCACACAAGTAAAATTTTACTGATGAGACTTCAGCAGAGGTTAAAGCAGTACATACAGGAAACAGCCAAAATTCAGGCTTGATTCAAAAGAGGGTGTGTAATATTAATGTCAGAGGGATCTTGGCTGAAGAACTGAACCAAGTAATTTGACTGGATCATAAAAAATTATAAATAACATTTTAATTAATGGTAATTCTAGAATCCTGAGGAGTATACCTGTAGAGTCTATACATAAACCATAAGGTAGACTTTAGAATTGAACAAAGACATGTTGCATATCTTGAATTCAGGAAAAGTATGCATTGGGATCATATCCTTTTCCCCATACTTATTCAATCTGTATGCTGAACAAATAATTCAAGAATCCAGACTATACATATGAAGAAAATCATGAAAATAGGATAAATAGAAGACTCGTTAGCAACCTGTAATATGTGGATGACACAATCACAACCTTGCATTCAGAACACACACAGCACTGGATTTATCTTGATATCAGGAACTAACTTGAACTTAGTACCTTGCTCACCTTAGTAAACATAACTCATTTTCTAGCATCTTGCACTTTTGACCTGCTTTGCCCTACATCTAACAGAGTTCCAGAGCCTCAGATGTGTTTATTTATTCTTCCAGATAATTTACTATGTTTTTTATAGTTAGTCATAAAAACTGACAGGGGAAGATATGTCCTATCAGATAGGGTCATTATAAATTAGATTTGACTCGATGTCAGAGATTTTTAAGGTTTTGCTTTGTATGTAGTTGTTTTAACAAACCTTTGCATTTTAAATGTGTAGTAAAAGGGGAAAGAAGTTCATTTCTAGACCAACTAATCATTCAAAAAGATCATCGGGTCATCCATATGTACATGAACTTTAAAAAATAAACTTAACTTTATAAATAAAATTGCCCTAGAACACATTAACTTATAGACTAAAAAACTAAATCAAAACAAAACATTAGTTTGGGTAGGAAAATAAGCTTCCTTTTAGTAAACTATTCCTTGGCCATTATAAAAAAATCCCAAGTAATAAACATTCTTCAGGAAATTAAGCATGGAGTTTGAATCTTATTGCTCCAGACCATTAATCAATAGCAAATAATAAGACCACTTTTAGTTTTAAAGAGATTCATGGCCTATTCACTTAAATAAAAACTATAGTCATGTACAGTGGGAATTCAGTCAGACTCAATATGTTAAAACTTTCTTTAGATATTTCTAGAAAACCCAGAATGATGTTCTGGAGAAATTAAGAGATTTTTGTAATAAACCGTATTCCAACAAAAGAAGATAGTATTTATTTATTTTGGTTTAACAAAATGATACATGTGTTACCAGTCCTTTATAATGGTCCAGTGATTAAATATTCCAGTAAAAGAAAATACAGGAGGAAAAGGATGGGGGCTTCTTGACAAATAAGCATATTGGGGCTATTTTTCTCTTCTCTCATAAAATGGAAATTCCTGCTGAGGATTCCATGCTTTCTTACAGATCGTAATTTCCTTTGCTTTCGAATACATGCATTCACTTCACCCAAGCTAATACATTACAAGAAGATGAAGAGAAAATTGAGACATACAGTCGTTTATCAATGGGATACACCTACAGAATAGCATGTAGGAAATAAGCTGATACATAGAAGCTGGTTGTCCTCTGAAGCTGCTTCCATCCCTAACCCTGACAATTCAGCTACTGATTCATAGGGCTAGCTAGTGGAAACCACCCACAGAACCATAGCCAAGAAGTGTGCTTCTTACTGCAAATGTTCCCTAATACATTGTATGAATAGCCATTGCATATGAATAGTATTGCAAAATGGCTAAAATAGTTTACACATAAAATAATCAGAAACCACTAAGAAAGATATTAAAATAGATATATTAATATATGACTTTAAGACTGACTTTGTTATTAATTAGAGATGTGCTCTTACATTGCACTGCTTTAGGCTTCCTTAGAGTTGATCATTGGCTTTCAACCCTATCTGCATCTTAAATTTGACAAATAAGCCTTAATAAAATGTCCATGATCTATTTCAAATAAATTAAGAATCTGAAAAAAAATATGTGTTGAGCTGGCGCCTTCTGATTCCTTAGAATTGTTGCTCATATATTTCCATAGAGAATATTAATCACAGGATAACTAAACAAACAAACTCATGCTCACTGATATTGAGTCCATTCTGACTCAGAGCTACCCTATAGGACAGAGTCAAGCTGCCTATGTGGATTTCCAACACTGTAACACCTGAAAGATGTAGAAACCACCATCTCTCCCTCACGGAGTAACTGCTGGCTTTGGGTCTCCCAGCCCAACAGACACATCTCAATACGAAGAGTGAAAAAACATTTGGAAAGCAATAGAAACGACAACCTCAAACTGTTTTCCTCTGGGTGCTAAAAGTTAAACAGTATCTAGGAAATCATTACTCTGATACGTCTTTTAGTTTTCAGGTTTCTTCTGGAAATTATCGTGTTAGTTATATGTTAATTTAATTTGGACATCATCAAAAATGCTAATGTGATTTTATGATGTTTCTTGCAATTGAGTTCTTCATTCCTCTGCCATGTGTCATATTGTGGTGACTTGCATGTAATTGTGTGGCTGAAATCTATGACTCGCTAATATAAGATAATATTATACCTTATGAGTCACCAGGGTGACACATGGAGAACACCATTTTGGGGAGTTTCCATACTAAGAAACATAGAAAATCCACTGCTATGGGATTAATCACTAAAAATCTTATGAATAACAGCAAAATGTGGTCTAATAGATTCTGGATCATGCATCTCACAGGTTAGAAGGCACTCGAAAAAGAACTTTGAGAAGAGCCGTCACCTTAAAATAAAGTCAGCCTTCATGAAATGGATGAAGTAAAGCTTTCAGGTCCTCACCTTACTAATGGGATGTGACTCAAAATGGCAAGATAAAGCTGTAAACATTCATCCTCTCCCAACAGAATTATACTGTGTCGAAATCTATTCTAACATAACTTCTTTCACTTTGAAATAGCTTTTTCCTCTTTTTCCCTTCCTTTATTGTATTTCCTAACCTCTCCCTCAGTATCACAATTGCAACACTGACCTTCTCATCCTTCTCACTATTGTTAAATAAACACTTAAGTAGAAATACTGGTGCTCTCTTCTCTCTCTGATTTGCCTCTTAAGAGTACCCAAAACTTTTCAAGTCACCATGCTAATTTATTTTGTTTGCCTATCATCATTATCACCTCACCAAGTTTCATAAAATCTAAGATAATGTCATATTCTTTCTGCAACTCTAGGATGTAGTCCTAGAGCAGCACTTCTCAAAACGCCTAGATAACAGGAAACACGTATTTCCTGTGGTCTTAGGAATCAACACACTATTCCTTTATCCATCTCCAGACGGGTCCACCCACAGGCAGACATGCCCACATACAAGTACCTGGAGTGAAAACTATTGCTCATGCTACATGTCTTTGCTTTAAGACAAAATTTCATTTATTTGTAATTAGAAATACGTATTTCCCAATATATAATTACATGTTATTTTGTGGTTAATCACTATATTTTAAGGACATTCAATTTGTAACAATGAAAATATATCCTGCGTATCAGATATTTACATTATGATTCATAACAGTAGAAAAATGACTGTTATGAAGTAGCAAAAAAAAAATTTATGTTTGGGAGTCACCACCACAAGAGACACTGTATTATAGAATTGTGCATGAGGAAGACTGAGAGCCACTGTTTTAGAGTAAGTATTTCTGAGTAAATGCAGTAGCAAAGTTATTTCTTTCTGCACACTTTAGAGATAGTTAATAACAACTACAATGCTAATAACAATTATCATTGGCAAATAATATGTATAAATATTAAAGTTAGCAAATCACCTGGAAGAATAAATACAAACCCTTTTTAGTTTTTCAGAAATGTGATCTGGAAGACTGATTGATGTGCAATAAATCAAGTTAGAAGTCATTCCACTACACTACCAAAACTTTTATACAAAGCTAGGAAGCAAAACAATATTATTTTGTAAAAATCATAAAAATATCATGTTCCATTTCAAATACTATTGCTATAGAAAAATTCATTTTAAACTTTTTCATTTCAATTGATGAAAGTTTATAGAAAATGGAATCAGTATTGCATTCAACAATTCCTACACATTTCACACCCACTGCTGGCCCCTCCACTGACCATCATCTGCTCTATTTTCTCCTTGATTCTTCCTTCCCCTTCCTCCTTTCCTTGAGTCAAGTCTACCCAGCTGATACTACTTTCTTGGTTATTCTAACACGAGAATAGAGTCAGTTTAGATCTGAAGGGTGGCTGAAGCTCCTGTTCTCCAGATCCCAAATGCCTCTGAAATCTTTTGGTTTTGAGTTTGTTACACATTTTCTACCATTCTGACCATCTAAGGGAGTTCTTTTCAGAGTAGTTGGTGGTAGTGTCTGGAAACTCCCTCATCCTTCTGGACTCATGTCTCCCCTGTATCTTTCAATGTTCATCATTCTTCTTTCCTCTGGCAGAGAGACAAATGTTAGGGCTCCAGTGGCTACTCAAGCAATGGAGGACATTGATGTTGTGACGGATATTATACAAATAGACTTTGGTGGTTCTAATACCCCAGACTGAGTAACTCATTACCTCAAAGAGTTTGTTGTTGTTGTTGTTGTTGTTGTTATGTGCCAGCGACTCAATTCCTATTCATGGCAGCCCTATGCACAAAAGAATGAAACCCTGCTTAGTCCTGCACGATTTTCACAATTGTTCCTATACCTGAACCTTTCATTATAGCGACTGTGTAGATCCATATCCTTGATGATTTTCATTCTAAAGAAAGTCAATGAAGAATTTTCAACCACAAAATATGCATTCTTGTGAAGTTTTGTTTTATGCTAATATCCAAGAATAGGCAGGTGATTCCTAAATTAAACTGTGTCTTGTATCTAAAAACTGGTAAAATCCCCTTCCTTTCTATAATATAGAGTAATAATATTTTAACTGTAATTGGGGTAATAAAATAGGCATATTGTTAATTAGATGCAGACTTAGTGTACACACAATTTCCCCACATGATTTACACAAATCTCTGTGTCTTAAGGTTACTAAAATTACATATTTACAATACTATCAAAAAGCTAAGACTGTGATAATCTATAAAAAGGAGTTTCTCCTAAGGTCAGAAAAAAATAAAATTCAATATACTGACTTTAGTGTTAGTCATTGAAAGATTTATAGATCATTGGTATTGATAATCAGCATAAGTTATATCTTATAATGACTTATTTTGCCACTGTTTGTTAACAATTAAAATAATTTGAACTATAGTGGCAAAGAGACCATTTTGATTTTTTGTTCCTTTGACATAGAGTGGAAGAATTAGACCTTGAAAGTTTCAGGAACCTACTATCTTCAGAGACTCTATCCTGGATGAGTATCTACTTTCGCTTTGGTTCAATCCTTTCCATACCAGGAACTTGTTCTTAACACGTTTTCTTCTTTTTTCTTGCCATTGGTACATACTCAAATTCTGCTAACCATATATCTTATAACTGTCTCCAACACTCTCTTCCCAGGTTTATATGATAATAAAACAGAACTGACAATTTTGGGGACAATTATAGTTTCTATTATTGGTATTATAACTAAGACTCTCAATGCTTTCACAACAAAAGAGTTTGTATAAAACACTTTATTTATTGTATTATCCATTTAAATTAATTACAAACTTTTACAAGGATCATAATGTGGGGTAAAGTCCACACAAAATTTCATTTCTTTGTAGGAAATCACAAGATTAAAAGATGAAAGCATTAATTTTGTACCGTTAGTTTGGTGTCTATTTTTGATTCTGTTGATGGCCCATACCATGCTATGACATTCTAATACTATATGAGTTCTTAGTAGCTTTTCCTATTCCAGGTCCTTCTTGGATAATTCTCAACAAGCAGTCTCAGCTATTGTAAGATTTACTGTGGCAGTAAGCATATTAAATTAAGCTGTGCCACACAAAGCAGGAAATAATTACAGCCAAAGTCTGCTTCTGTCTTCACATTCACAGTCTAGTTGAACTACAGCAAAGTGTTAGATTGAGTCACAGAGTCAAGCCTTCCTTGAAACTTCTGTGATCTAATTTTATGGAACAAAATTGTGTTCCAACTGCTATCAGCAAGATCCCTTTGGTTGATTTGCAAAAGAATGATATATCAATTGTTATCATTACTATTGGCAGTGAGGAGATATTTTTCTGAATTTATTCATTCTTTATTTTGTCAATTGTACTTATTAAACTACCATAAGTCACCACGATCTGATTTACAAGCTGAACTCCCCCAAAAAACTTTTATATATCTTCAAATTGACATGAAATTATGTAACTGCCACAGAGTTAGAGTATAAAAATGGGATATAAAAGCTGATCAGAACAGTCTAAACATATTCTTTGAAAATATTAAGTTTCTAAATATTGAATACTTGTCACTTTGAAATATAATTGACTTATCCTTGCAAACTTTCTTTTTATTATCTTAGGGCAAATTAATTAGAAAATCTGGATAAGGGAAATATATTTTATGAGTTATACAAATTATTCCAACTTATTAAATTGAGTCTAATATTTAATGTTTTTCTGTTCTAAAGTATTCACTATAAGCATTCATTTTTTTCCTTTTTTATAATTAATAAAGATATGTACTGGTGTTCGTGCTTTTGTTCCTCAATTGTTCTGGAAGAAATCATATATGTATATATTGGAAGACATGATTTTATACATATTACAGAAAGTATTCAATTTATAATTTTATGAATAAAATACAATTTTAAAAGATATACTTCAAAAAGAAAAAAAAGGACTTAGCATTGATTATATTACCTTTATGAGATAATAACAAGTACTTCCATTATACATTATAATCAAGTTTATTCATAGCAGAATGGTAAGGAGTCTTTATTATTATGCATAGAAAATTTAAAAACAGTAAACATAACCAGGATAATTTATGATTGTGTACATACAAGGAGAATTGTAGGACCATATCTTTCAAGGGATATATTTTGCTAAAGAGGTTTGAATGTTTGAATGACTGGGGCTTGGCAGAAATTGCACCGTCCAAAATCTAATCAAGAACTGAGTGAGAAATTATAAAGCCTTTACAATCATAGCTATAAAACTAGAAACAAATTGAGGGCAGTGGTTGTTGATTGATAGGTATCTCGTCTTCTATGAAGGAGACTATTTTTATTCCTGACCAACATACCTCATGTAAAACCCAGCAGAAGTAATGCTTGTATGTTGATACGATACTGGACAAGGTTTCCGTGGAGCTTCCAGACTGACTAACTAGGTTTAAAGGCATGGCAATCTACTTTCAAAAATAAATCAAAGAAAGCTCAATCGATCATAATGATATAGTCACTAACCGTTTATGAAGAGAGCACAGGCCCGGGCAGCTGATTGGTTCTATTGTGCACTCGCTCCCCTTGAATTAGAAGCTGACTCCAGAGCAATTAACAGTGACAAGCGATCGACTCCCAACGCACACTAATTCATTGTAACAACCGTGCCCACTTTGTCAAGGCACCCCAGAGATACAGTCAGTTTTAAGTTGAACACTAATCACATAGTCACTGTTCAATACGTCATGCTCCAACACAGAAGAAAGATGAGGCCCTTTGTCCCCTAAAGATTAACAACCTGGGGAGTAGAAAGGAGAAGGTTCTGCTCAGTCTGATAGTCACAACTGTTGAAAACTCTTCTATGGCAGCAGATTTAGGATTGTGATACTGTCTTTGCAGAAGAACAGAGTGGTTGAAGCCATCAGCATATAACCCCAAAGGCAGTGTGAGTCTACCAGTGTCTCCATGGAAAAAAATGAGGCAGCCTGCCTCCAGAAAAGTGTCAAGCTTCAGAAATTCTACGAGGCAGTCCTACCATGTCTTATTAGAGCACTAGGAATTAGAAATAGCTCAAAAGCAGTGGGGTTTAGAGTTTTAAATGCTGACTTTGCTGCTCTTGTTTTCCACTTTTGTTCCAACAATGAATATTATTGCAGTACTCAGAAACGCTATTCATGGTTCTAGCCAGCGATTCTTCCTCCTCCTTTTCATTTTGGTATATCAGTGGTGACAAGATTGTATGCCAGCCTGGACCTGTATGAAGGGGAGTGAGGTCCAAACTGTCCATCAGGTCATGGCCTGATGATGCCTCCTGGACAGTGGTGTAACCTTTTGCTCAGAGAAGCAGGGACATTCTCAGACTTTCTCTCTCTACTGACCCAGCAAACAGCCCTGCTGCTGTTTTGGAATCAACCTGCTGCCATGGCTACTCAAGCTCCCATCTACCTTGGATCCACATGCCTCTGCATGCAAGGGTCGTCCCCCTGTCAGGGGACGGCTTCTTCTTTCTATTTAATCAGTCTGCGGTCTTTGTGAGTCTGAAGAGGGACATAACCAGCCACTGATGCATGGATTTGAGTTGGACTGACCTGGACATCCTTGATATAAAATTACTCCTTGATATAGAATTCCATACTAGAAAATATATGAGTCTCACTAATTTTGTTCCTCTAGACAAAACAGCCTAGCACATCTGATAGTATGCATGCATATCCTTACTTTTCTCTCTCCTGTCCCTATTTTTATACCAATTAAAAACTCTCTCTGCTGCTCTTGGCTCTGCAGTTTTGATCTATGTGTTACTTTATTCTTGAACCATCTCTAAATGTACTACTAATTTTTCCTTTTTATCCTATTGTTTCTATGAATCCCATCAGAATCATATGTGATCTTCCTGTTTTGGAAGACCATAAATTATAACTGTGTTCATTTTATATGTCACATCTTCAAAAAATGACTTTTAACACAGCACATTATACTTTTCCAATTAAATTTAATAATCAAGTATTCTTCTGTGGCAGTCATGTGATTATGTTAATTTTATGATTGGAGTCTAGCCTGTTAATCTGGAGATAGCCATTAGAGTAGCCAATGAGGCCTCTCCGTGGGCATGACTTTCTCCTGAGACTTCTGGGAAATCTCACGATATTTCCTTCATGAAGATGAGACGTTATCTTCCCCAGTTGTTGGGAGCTAGTTTCAGAGACGATTAATCATGGACAAGACAAGATGGCAGTGTCCAAGAAGCTGGAGGAGCCGGCGGAGAGACCACATGGCTTTGCCCTGATGAAGCCAGACCTGTGAAGCTGAGGTGGCCACACGGGAGACTTCTGCCAGGAATGAGATGCTTCTGCCACCACGGGATGTTGTTGATGGACCCTGGAAGTGAGGATCCATGAGGGGACCCCTGCCCACACCAGGACTCTGCACCCACTGACCTGTGGCTTTGTGAGTTGGAAGACTTTATAGACTGATAGCGGGCATATGGGTTAATACCAGACTTACGACTTTGTACTGGACTGGATTGGGATGCTTTCTAAATGTCCTCTTTCTTTTATATATAAACCTTTTCCTTATATCCATATGTGTGTGTGAAATTTGTTTCTCTAATCTACCTGGACTAACACACTATCTTTGCCAAAATTTGGATTGAAATCACTTAATGTAACATAATTCTCTTCTAAAATGTTGGATTATTTTTGTAAACATAGATAGTCTATTTTAGCCTTAAGATTTTGACACTACTTAAAAGGACTGATGTCACAAACACTGCTTATTTTTCCTGCCTAGGTGGAAAACATCAAGAGGTGTGCATGAGGACAATTCCTGAAGGAACTAAGAATGCAATTTGGACTTAGAGTTCTTGACTCAACAGCCTTATGCTTTAGCATTAGAGCTGCTTTAGAAGCTTCTACATGAATGTTCACTTAGCCTCAGAGTAAAGAGCCTATCAAATGCACACAGATTTAGGTGCCTATTGCTGGGAAAGCAAAGTATAGATTGAAGAAATGAGTAAAAGTTGCATGATTCCACTTAAACTTAAGACTCACATTAAATTTTTCAGTATGTTCATTTGATTAGAACTATAGGTATATAATAGTTAATATTTTCTACAAAGTAACGGCCCAGTACTTCAGACTCTGACATCCAAAACTTGGGAAAAATCTCATTAAGATCAAGTGGATTTGCCAAGGAATACACCACTAGGCCCTTTCACAGACTTTAACTAGATGTGAGGCAAAGAGGTAGAAACCCTGCAGACAATAGCATTAAAATTGTATACTCTGAGTTTTTATCTGGCTGTGCTATAACCCCTCATAGAAGATTTTTTCCTCTAATTTTCCTTTCCTTCTTTTTTATTTATTTACACAACCTTAACATAAATTTTAAAAATTTTCAAGTTACAAATATGAGATCCAAGTCCAGGCAGTTTACAACAGTTTTTATATACCCTATGTGTTTATATGGGCATTCTGTTTTTGTGCTTTACTTATCTTCCTTTTTACCCCAAACACATTCATTTTCCACTGTATGTAAAAGAAATATTTACTACAATTTGTAGACACTATAAATGGAGTATTTAGGAACACCTAAAAATTATAATTACGTAAGTGTTTATGATTGTCAAAAGTGCATGTGCAAAATAAAGAGTCCTTATTGTAAATCTGATACCTTGAAACTGTCTCAAGTGCTTTTCTTTGCTTAGCTTTGTATCATTTAGGAAATAATTGTTTTAGGGAAGAATTTTTTATTTATAATGTTATATTTATGTGTTCCAAAAAACAGATTTCACCTCTTATTCATAAATCAGGATTCAGCTTAGTGAAAATGCTAATTACTATTCCAACTCTATTAAGAAATCAGCCAGCACACTACTGGGATATGCATATGAGATACATCAAAGTAAGAATTGATAATAAATAGTATAGGGTAAAATATTTTTGGAAATATTTCTTGATTAAAAGAAAGGTGAAGAAATAGATTACATAAATTAAATGAGTCAATATTGAAGAAAATATTTCAGATTTAAATCACCGTATTTATTGTGGCATCCAATCTTTCCAGTAAATAGAACAATTTTGCATCTTGACACAAGTAATTTTTTTTTTGAGGGGGGCGAGGGGGAGATCACTGCCCTCTGGTGGTCGTGGGAGCTGCCCAGCCTTGCTTCTGGAGAGCGGCTGCTGGATTTGAACTGCCAAGACCGTGGGCCACAGTTCCGCACTCAACCACTAAGCCATTGGGGCTCAGCCTGACACAAGTAGTTTTGATAGAAGATGTGGTTAAATATTATGAATATTGTGAACTACCCCAGAGTTATGCCCCAACGCAGGGCTGCTCCAATAACAATGAAACAACTATATTTTTTTCAAATAACAAGCAACTTGTACTTTGAGTTTCCATCCACCCTGCTCCAGATTTTCTTGTAATGCTTTAAAAATATTTTGCACAGCACTTTTTTCAAAAATATCTCCAAGGGGAGAGAACTACTGGAAAATAAACAAGCAGAAACTCAGATAATTTCCATAAAAACATAACCAATGCTTCCTAGTCCTGAACTAATCTCATGATCAAATGTGGATTGGGGGACTGTGATCTGTAGGCTTCTATTTTCTTTTTTCAACCTGACATAGGCAGACATATATAATTTCTATAAAGGATTAGAATACATTAAATTGATAAAGGATAGTCTTTTCAACAAATGGTACTGAGGAATTGAATCTTCACTTACCAAAAATGAAAAGGAACCATACCTCACACCATATACAAAAGAAAACTCAAAATGATTTAAAGATTTAAATATAAAGCTCAGGTTTATAAGGATTGTCAATTTAAAAATAGGCATAGATTTAAAAGCTAAATATCATCAGTGAAAAAATACAGACAAATTTAAAGTTCTAATCCAAGATATATAGATGTTACAAAATGTAATAGAAACACACAGCAGAAGACAAAATAGATGACTGAATCTCTTAAAATATGACATTTAATAAACATCAAAAAAATCATCCAAGCATAAAAGGAGGATCCTCATACTAGGGAGAAGATTGACAATTATATGTCAGATAAAGGATTATCTCAAAAATTTATAGAGAGCTGCACTTCTATAAAAAAAAATCCAACTAAAAATAGGCAGAAAACTGCACACATAGTTCGCTAAAGAAAGCCAGCAATCTTATGATAAAATGCTATTCTCCTTAGGAAAACAAGAGGTCCAAGCTAAAATATTGGTGAGATTCCATCTCTCATTGGCAGTGATAGAAAAATTCAAAATAAGAGAAAATGACAAATGCTAGAAAGGTTGCATAGACATTGGAATCCACTGCTGAGTATGCAGAATTGTACAGTCGCTATGGAAACCAGTCTGTTGCCTCCTTAAACAAAGGTAAGTAGATAGCCCATAAGACCTAACAATCTTTTTACTCCATGTCAAAGAAACACAGATAGGCACACCCATTTTTATCACAGCATGATCTACAATAGAAAAAGAGGTGCAAACAGCCAAAGAGACTGTGGAAAAATGGATAACTCTGGCACATACATACAGTGGAGTGCTATTCATCTCTAAAAACAGTAATAAAACTGTCAAGCTCCTCATGACCTGGATGCACTTGAAAGACATTATATTTGGCAAAGTTAGTCAATCTCAAAAGATAAATATTTCATGGAACCACTACTATGAAAGAATTTTTTTTCACTTCAAAAGAATCAAACTTGGAAGATTATGGCAAGGGCAGGAAGATAGGCCGGGGCGAGGGGCAGAAAAGGGGGCAAAAAGGCCGGACCATGTACTCAGTGGCAGGGGGTACTGTCTGGAGGACTGTCGTTGTTCCAATGTGTTGAACTATACCACTGTGTTTTGTATAGTTTCTCATGTGTGCTAAATCCACACTAAGAAAATAAAATTAAAATTCTGTGATCCAAAGGATTTTCACTCACCAACTTTCAGTATGAAATCACTAGGTCTTTCTTCCTACTCCCTGCTACTCTGTAGGAAATGATGAAAACTTTTTCAGCATCATGGTGATATAGAAGCCTCCATATGCAGACAGTTCATTGGTCAGGGATTAAACTCATTTTTACCATATATATATTTTTTATTTAGGTTCTATTTATGCAGTTTCATTTTATAATAATCCTACATACAACAGAAGTTTCCACACCGGTGGCAAGAATTTTAACAGTAAACTATCAATTAGTGCCTCACTTATCTTTCAGATTGTGCTACTTCTGGCATTATAAGAAACAATTCTTTATAAATTATTTTGATAATTATTATCTACACTGTTACATTCGCTAAACAGAGAAACTTTATGAAATTTTCAAAGATTATTGAAACAATGAGGATTTTGGGTGTATAAGTCCTTGGGCTATACTATTGTTTTTCTACTGCAAGATATTTAAAAATATTTTTGTTCATAGTCTATACTAAAGAGAAAGAAAAAATCCAAAACATATAAATAACTTTATTTTTAAAAATTATTTGTGTATTTCTGTAGTTCTATTCTAAACTGTTCTATTTCCTAAGGCCTCACATTTCTAATCTCTGTTTCTCATTTGTTCACTTAATACAGACATTATCTTCATTTTCTTTAACACTTAAGTAGTAATTTGAAGTCAGTTTATTAAGTGAGTTCTCTGTTCCCCACCAACAATATAGTCTATGTTATGTAGGATGCAGCAAAATAAGAATGGTAAAATCAGGTAAACTAAGACTGCGCTGGGCCTCAAACATCTTTACAGGGTTCGTTAACAAAGGATTCGTTATTTTAAAGGCTAAGTGCTGCTTGATTCAGGATGTGTTTTTTTTTTTTAGTCAACCTATATGCAAGTGAAAATTATACAATAAATAAATAAGACTGAAGAAGAATTCAGGGATTTGAATTATAGTGTTGGGGGGAAATATTGACTATTTCATGAACTGCCAAATTTGAACAAATCTGTCTTCGAAGAAGTGCTGTTGGAAAACTACTTAGAAATAAGAATAGTGAGACCTCATCTTTTTTATTGTCTATCTTCTGATAGCCTGGGCTAGATGTGGCTTAATTAATAAGATGGCACGTTTGATTTTTAAAAACATTAAAGAGGTTGCTGGCATCAAAGTTTCATAAAGTATTATAGCCTTTAATTTATTGACTGATTCCTTCCTGGACATAAATAAAAGTAGAATTAAATGACTGAAATTTTCATTGTTTCCTTTTCTTTTCATATTTCATGATGTTGTATATCATCAGAGTAGGAAGTGGTACCATTTTCTTCACATTCAGGAACAATTACAGGGATTATTATAGTCTTTGACCTTCATCCATGCTTTAGGTCTTCATTTTTACCGAGGCAAGTTTCACCATGTGCAAATCATAGATGACTAATGAGCCTTCCTCCAGTCCTGATGCTGTGTTCTTTACATTTTCTAATATCCTAGATTATTTTTTTCATCATAAAGATCAAACAAGTAAGATGAAAGAATGCAATCCTGTCACAAACATTTTCTGATGCTGGTCCATAGAGTATTGTCTCATCCTATTGAAAAACATCAACCTCTTGATCCATGTATAGAGTCCACATAAGTTCAATTAATCATAATATAGCCATACAACAGAATGGTCCAAAAAATGAAAAGGTATGAATAATTACTCATGAAAAAACACGGGGAAAAGACAATTGCTTTCTTTAAAATGGAAAACCAATACCCCAAATCTTAATACTATAATTTTTGCAAATAAAGGATAGACTCGGAATACGGGGATCACGTAACTCAGAAAGCTATAAACAAATGCATGCTGCATAGTCAATATGTATTCATATACATGCATGGAGCACTCGGCAAGAATGTTGTTGTGATTAAGTGCCATTGAGTCTGTTTGGCGCCATCATGACCCTACCCACAACAGAACCTGGCATTGCCTGGTCTTGCACCGTGCTCCCAATTGTTCTATTCCGAAGCCCATTGTAGTAGCCATTGTATCAATCCACCTTTTTGAAGGCTTCCCTCGGTTTTTGTTGCCCCTCGATATTTACCAAGCATGATGTCCTTCTCAAGGGACCGGTCTCCCCTGACAGGATGTACAAAGTACAGATAGACTAGAGGAACAAATTTCAAAGCCACGCATATGGATATAAGGAATGGGTTCAAGGGGTTCCCCAATATTCAAGGGGAACAGGACAATGAGAAAACATGCTCCCAGTCCAGTCCAGCTCAAAGTCACAAGTCTGATATTAACCCACATGCCTGAAATCGGTCCATAAAGTATCCTTCTGACTCACAAAGTCACAGGTTAGTGGCTACAGAGTCCCGGCACCGACAGGGGTCTCCCCATGTGTCTTCGCTTCCAGGGCTCAGGATCCATCAACAGCATCCCATGGTGGCAGAAGAAACTCATCGCTGGAAGTGGCCTCCATGTGGCTACCCCAGTCTCAGAGGTCTGGCTCCATCATGGCAAAGCCGTGTGGATTTTCCACTGGCTACTCCAGCCTCTCAAATGCCGCCATTCTGTGTTGCCTGTGGTTAATCATCTCTGAAACTAACTCCCAACAACTGGGGAAGATAGCTTCTCATCTTCATGAGGGAAATATCCTGGGAGATTTCCCAGGAGTCTCAGGTGAAAGCCATGCCCACACAGAGGCCTCATCAGCTACTCAATGGCTTTCTCCAGATTAACAGGCCAGACTCCACCCCTATATTTCAATCATAAAATTAACATAAGTACATGACTGTCACAATAAGATAAGTTTCAATATCCTTGTCTCTACTGAGCACTCAGAACGTATTTCTTTCATGACCTGTTTGTTTGTCATGTAGGCAAGAAAAGGTGTGCTAAAGCAACTGTGTTTTAATATAATACTTAAGTGTTTTACCATTTTAAAGACAACAAAAACTAAACGTTCAAGAAATAATTTTATATAATATTTTCTGATAAAAATTGGGCTTAAAATTCTACTCCTGAACAAGACCAGAGAATAAAGGGAAAAACAAACAAACCTCAATTTTGCCTATAGAAAGGGGCATTATCTTCAAAACAAAAACCTTTATTTCTATTTAGGTCAAAATACAAATCCAAGGAGAAAACTTTTGTGAGAAAGCACTTCACTACAACATTGTTGATCACCATGATGAATTACCAAAGTGCATTGTAGATCACTTTGTCCTGAAATGCGACCGACATTTTCATACAGTTTGTAAACTTAATATTCAGAAAGCATTTAGCTTTCAGTTTATATGAATTTGACAATTGACTGTGATGATCTAGTATGCAAATTCAGTTGTTTAAACTAAATCAATTCTAATATTGAGCTTATTTAAATATGCAACATGCAAGTCAGCATCACAATCAATAGCACTGGTGCCTCTCTGTCAGTTGCCAAGGGAAAAAAATCTATGAAATATAGCATGACTTTCATGGTCTCCTTCATTCACAGCCACAAACCTTCTGCATAGCCCATTCACCCTAGCACTGCGATCAAACGGTATGCTATTCAAGTGAACATTTTTACAGTGTGATATCAGTTTGAATTTGACAATCAAAGGACATGTGCAACGGTTCAGAAAATAAGATAATGGAGTCAAAATTTCCACTTTTTAAAAAAATAAATCAACAAAAGAATCACTTCTGGGATATAGGAGGTGAAGGCCATCATTCTGTAAATCCAAATTAAATACAATGCAAAAAGATTATGACTGCATTAGAACAAAAATATCAAAGTACAAGCAATGGATGAAGTTGCTGAAAACAATTGATATTCAGAGGGATAGCCCAGCGACCTAGAATAATTGCATAAATGTTGGGACAAAAGATGATTTTTTTTTAACTTGGTAACTTTTCCATGTGAGTTGTGACAGAGGTATGGACGTGCAGTCATCAGATTCTGCTGCTGTCGGTGGTCACCAAGCCCGCCCATCTCGTGCTTTTCTCGGGTGGGGGAAGGGGAACTGCTCCAGGAGGCTTTCCTGGCTACACTACAATCTTTGCAATAGATCACCCAGCTTTTCTTCCAAGGCATAAGTGGGTGGATTCAAAACATCCACCTCTGGTCAACAATCAAACACGATCAGATGCTTCACTGGAATCCCTAGGACTGAAAATAACTAGACCAACAATGCATATACCTTAATTCTTTTAAAGGAAAAAAAATTCAGAATATAAAATGTCTCCATATTTAAATAGATATTTCAATTGTGTCATTGTCTAAAAACCATTTACCCAACAGCTTCTTCTCCTTTTTTTTTTTTTTTTTGCTTTTCATTTTAAAACCACGTGATTCATTTCTTTCCACTCTGGATCGCCAAGACAAAAACCAAAGTATTAAAAATTTCCCATAATTATATTTAGTAACATCAGAATAAATGGATACTATCTAAAAATAAGTTCTTTCCCAGAGAAAATACAATGGAATTCAATGAAATACAATTCAATTCCTATATTAACTTTAATGATGTTCTCCCTGGGTTCAGATGTTCGGAAAATTTTAAAAGCAGGTCGCTCACACGCCCACTGGGGTTTGCTTGGTTCAGTCAGATTCCATGAAGAGGACTCTCTTGTTTCGCTTCAGGAACACACAATTTAGCAGAGCAACAGGCAGGCTTCTCTATTTCATGGGTTGGTTGCTCACTGGTAATGTCATTCCTGGGAGAATCTAGAGCTTTTAATTATGCTGTGAATAGTTTACAGTATTGAGCTAAGGAGTGGAAATTAAACTGAGGGCATTTTATTTGTGCATTGGTTAATTAAACAGCAGACAATAGCAGGCTAAAATGATGGAAACCTCAGCATGTTTGGCTTGCAGGCCCTGTGAAAAAATATTTTATTTTTTTATTTTTTTAATTTTAAATTTCACATAGTAGCCCAGTGTGCTGAAATAAAATTGAGTGAACATTGGATCTTCAAACTTTATATAAAATGACCCAAGGGTCTTTAAACATTGAGTACATAATTAAGACCCCAGCAAATCCATTCCATCATTTTGACTTTATATTAAGTGGATACATCACCTGAAAAGTATGGCTTAGTGCTAACTGAAAACACAGACTCACACGCATATGTATGTGTGTGTATATATAGGTGTGTGTATATATATATATAGATATATATAGATATATATACACCTGTGATAGCACCATTAATGGAACTGATGTAAAAATTACTTTCCAATATTAAAGACAATAATATATACTAAAACTTGATGACTAGCAATCACTGTACCAAATAATGTTGATGATGTCATATAATGTCGATTATGTCAGTGCTCACAATGGATAAGATTCCACTTACTTCCTTAAGGCTCTTTTAAAAATAAAACAAAAACTTGATAATATAGTGACCATGCTCGAAACTCTAATAACTACCAAAATTAATAGGATAAAGATTAAAAATAAACCAAGTCTTAAAAGCTCATTCTTTGCCACACTTACATGATGGATTCCAAGGTGAAACCACAACACTCTCTCAGCTTCTCAGATTTCTTCTCATCTCAGTAGCTGCTAAACTTTGTTTTGCCTCTGAGAGACCCTGTGCCAGCCCTGCTTCACTGCTTCCTACTGATCATCCTTTCAACCTTTCTATATGTGGTTCTCCTCTTTCCTAATACTTTCCAATGCAGATCATGAAATTAAAGTAAACAAACATGATCAGGCAATTGGGTAGGTGAATCTTTATTTCTGTAAATGTCCACATTTTAAATATAAATATGGGAGATATTTTGAATTTTTTTGTAAGTTGTGGCATACCACCAGGTACTATTGAGTAAAGCCAGAAAAAAATATACAAGAGACCTGTTATTTTCTAATCATTCATTATGCAATTTTTATAACTGCTTTAACTTGTTTTTTAGTTTTAAAAAATGTAACAGCAACATTTTATTGTTTTGTCAGTAAACCCTGATAAAACTTAGAACTGGATCACCTGGCTCTTTTTGTACTCTATTTCCAGTTCAAAATGCTTGCAACACTTCCTAGCCAATAGCCAACATGCTCTTAGATCTGCAGTTGGGTTCAACACAATCTACTTAGTAGTTTTATTTTTCTTCCAGAAAAGGGCTTATTATGCCTACTATACCCACTTTGTTTCCTGTCATATGGATGCTTGTCCTGGACGTATGGAAAATCTTTGCCCCTCTTGTAAAGTGTCACTTCATGGAATTGGTGGTTGCGACACATTTTACAGAAAGTCTGGCATATTTCAGGAACTTTCAGCATGTTTAGGGGAGGGCTACCAGCATGAAACGAAAACTGAAATTTCCCATTAGATGTGAATATCAAAATATTTATATCTTATGCAATGATATAATTTATAATAGGAGTTTGTCCTTTTTATATTATTTTTAACTTTAGTTTTATAAATGGTAATTGAATCTTTGGAATACAATAAATTAATCACATTCTTGATCTCTTCAAATTATTATCTTGATATTATAAAATACATATGTGGATTTTATATATGCACATATATATGGAGGCATGAATCATTGATTAGATAGATGATGATTATAGTACATATAGATTAATCAAGATGTAAATAAATACAGATAGATAAATACATATATATATTTATATTTAAGGTAGCAACAGACTTCTCTATGTTTCCCAATAATCCTTTCTACAGATAATTTGTATAAACATTTCAGAATATATGTGTACTATTATTTCAGTCTAGACTTGTCTGTCCGTTTGTCAGACTGCAGTGTCTTCCATGTTTCTGTGATGCTAGGAGCTAAGTCACTAGAATTTCAAATATCAACATTGACTTCAGAGGAGTTTCAAAATTAAGAAGCAAATAGGAAGAAAGAATACTCTGTCCACTTTTCAGACACTGGCTACTGAATATTTTCTGAATAATAGAGGAGCATTGATACATAGAGTGCTGAAAGATGAGTCTATCAGTTTGGAAGATGTTCAAAATATGGCGAAAAAAGCTGTTTCTTATGAGTAGAGTCAACCTTAATGTTATTGATAGTGTAAAACTTCCAGTATTTTATTTGCTTATGGGATACATTACAAGAAGGGAAGAAAAAGCTACAAAGATTCATTAATAACTGGAACTTGGAATGTAAAACAATTTAAATCAAGAAAATTGAAAGTCATTAAAATTGAAATGAAACATATAAAGATGAAAATACTCAGCATTACTGAATTGAAATAAAATAGTACTGGCCATTTTGAGTCAATTATATCATTGACTATGCCAGAAAGGACAAAGTAAAGAGAAATGGTCTCATATTCATCTTCACAAAGAACATTTCAGGATGTATCTTGAAGTATAATAATGTCTGATAGGATAATATCTATATGAAGAAAGTTCAGCTACTATGCATACTATTAAAATATATGCACTAGGGCTGAGCCCCGGTGGCATAAATGGTTGAGTGCAGGACTGTGTGTGGCCCATGGGCTTGGTGGTTCAAATCCAGTGGCTGCTCTCAGGAGTAGGGCTGGGTAGCTCCCCCAGGAGCAGTGATGCCCCCCAAAAAATAAAAGGATGTAGGATCAGCCCCACTGTGAGGCGCAATGTTCCTCACTGACCCATAGCACCACGAGGGACAACACTGGAGACACACAGTGGGAATTGTGCTGAAGTCAGATGTGGAGTACGCAACAGAGAAGCAAGGGGAGCAGAGCAAGGAAGTCTCCAGAGAATGCCAAAAAATAGACCAAGGAGGCCAGGAGCGGTATCCCACCAGGCATGAAAAGTAAACGCCCAGAAAGTAGG
Organism: Nesogale talazaci; assembly: GCA_004026705.1. Lineage (NCBI taxonomy): Eukaryota > Metazoa > Chordata > Mammalia > Afrosoricida > Tenrecidae > Nesogale > Nesogale talazaci. Next base: position 78,625 of record PVJH01000715.1, on the reverse strand, counting down.
ACACAAAGACCATGAACGATTTTTAGGGTTTGTTGTTGATGTTGTTGCCTTTCTGTTGCTGTTGCTATATTGTTTTATTGCTTATTGTCTTGCATCAGGGCATATTGTTATCATTGTGTGTCTAGCTGGAAGGGATAGTCGGGATAAGCAAATCAGAAAAGAGAACAGCAGGATGACATTTCTGGGGGGACATGGAAGAACAAGATCTGGGGGCAAAGAGTGGGGGTTAACAAACCCAGGGACAAGGGAACAACAAGTGACCAAAAATCGATGATGAGAAGGGTGTAGGAGGTCTAGCAGGGCTGGATTAATTACAGTGTAGTCAAGAGAAATTCCTAAAACCCAAATGAAAGCTGAACATGACAGTGAGACAAGAGGGAAATAAAAAGAAATAGAGGATGCAAAGGAAAGCTATAGAGATCTAAATACAGGCATATACATATGTAAATATATTTACATGCAAAGAAGGGAAATAGATCTATGTGCATATATTTATGGGGTTAATATTATGGAAACACATGGATAGTAGGTCCCTACTTAGTTTCCCCCCCAATACAAGAACACTTTTCTTCTAATAATTTCCCAGTCTGAGATGCTCACCTTCCCAACGGCATCTCTGAAGACAAAGTGGCTGCATTAGCAAATATGGCGAAGAAAGCTGATGGGGCCTGGCTATCAAAAGATGTAGTGTCTGGGGCCTTAAAGGTTTGAGATAAACAAGTGACCATCTAGCTGAAAAGCAACAAAGCCCCTGAGGAAGAAACACAGTAGCCTGGGTGATCATAAGATGTTGAGGGCATCAGCTATCAGGCATCAAAAATAGTCATATCATTGTGGTTGAGGGGGAGTGCAGAGTGGGGATCCAAAGCCCATCTGTAGGCAACTGGCCATTCCCTCACAGAAGACTTGGCGAGAGGACAAGTCAGTCAGGGTGCAGCGTAGCAGCGATGAAATATGCGATGATCCTCTAGTTCTTCAATGCTTCCTCCCCACCCCCACTATCATGATCCAATTCTACCTTACAAATCCAGCTGGATCTGAGGAGGTACACTGGTACAGATAGGAACTGGAAACACAGGGAATCGAAAACAAGAACACCTCAGGACCAGTGGTGAGAAGAGTGATATTGGAAGGGTGGAGAAAAGGTGGGATAAAAAGGGAGACCAGATTGCAAGAATCTACATATGACTTCCTCCCTGGGGGACAGGCAGCAGAAGAGTGGATAAAGGGAGATGTCAGACTGTGTTAGGTAGACATATAAATAATTTATAAATTATCAAGGGTTTATGGGGGAGGGAGAGCAACGAGGGAGGGGAGAAAATGAGGAGTGGTTCAGGGGCTCAAATAGAAAACAAGTTTTAGAGAACGATGAGGAAAGCAAATGTACAAAAGTGCTTGACACAATGGATGTATGTGTGGATTGGGAAAAGAGTTGAATAAGACCTCAATAAAATGATTATAAAATAAAACAAAAAACCTCTAGAAGCTCCTAGCAATGTACTGCTAAAACAGTTTTAGCATGATCTTCAGCAAACTTTGACTTGTATGTAATATCAATGACATGGTTTAATGATATAAAAAAGGGAATACTACATAATTTAAAATCAAAAAAGGTATATATCAGGGTTTTATATTTTCACCATGCTTAGTCTGTTTACTGAGAAAATAATTGTGAAGTGGTGTTATGTGAAGAATCACATGGCATCAGAAGGACACTACCCTGCTTCCTGAAGGCAATGAAGACTTGGCTCCCTTGCTTACGAAAATCAAAGATTGCAGCTTCCAGTGTGGATTTGAAACTCGGTGTGAAGGAATCCAAAATCCTCCAATGGGACTAACAGATGATAAATGGATAAAAGATAGAAATGGTCAAAAAGATATTTTTTCTTGAATCTAGAACCAGTGCCCATGGCAGTTGAAGTTAAGGTATGAAATGAGGTATTGCATTGAACAAAGTTGCTGCAAAAGCCCTCTTACACTGTTGAAGATCACAGATGTCACTTTGAGAACTTAGGTGCACCTGACCAACGTCCTGGTGCATTTCATGATCTCATGTCCATGTGAAAGTTAGACAAGTAATACAGAAGACTGAAGAAGAATTGATTCACTTGAACTATGGTGCAGTCAAAGAATAAGGAAAACCCTTTGGACTCCCAGAAAAACAAATCTATCTTGGAAGAAGTATAGCCAGGATGTTTCTTAGAAGTGAGAATGGCAAGATTTGGCCTTGGGTATGTTAGACATGTTATCAGAAAAGACCACTTCCTAGAGATGTGCTTTATTGCTAGTAAACGTGAATTGACAATGGGCCTAAATATAGAGCATGTGTGAAAATGGTGCAGGATGGGCAGTGTTTTTTTCTGTTGTCCATGTGAATAAGAAACTACTCAAAGACACAAGAACCACAATATTTAAGTATTTCCTAACTATCTCCCCTGAAGCTGATTTTGGAATAGCAAATCTTCAAAAACTTCATGCAGCTAATGAATATATTTTGTGGACCCTTTTCTTTAAATGCCAGTTTGCTGGCTATGAATTTATAAGTTACTTTGCTTTGAACTGTAAGTGTATCATCCCATCATCTATCCATTTATTTATAGCCTATGTCCTATTTGATTTGTGCTTTTTCTTTTTTTCTCAAAACCATTGAATTGGGTGTAAAAAGAGCTAGCATATCATTTCCCAGCTCAATAACATCAAGCATTATTGTGCATTTGCTACCACAATCAGTTTCAAAACATTCTGTCCTCCCTGAACTCTCAATATCAGCTCCCTCTAGCCCTACTTCTCACTGCGACTACGGAATTCTCCCCCAGATAGAGCTTGTTTCTACTTGCTGTCTCAATAGTTTCATCCATCCTGGGTTTCATATTCTGAAGAACAAAAACTTTATAACTGAAATTCAAGAGGGTGACCCAAATGACATCACACATCTGAGATAAAGCCTCTATGAACAATCAAAAGCAAAAACAAAATACAGAAAATGATGAAGATCAGACTAGGCCTCACACCCCATGATTGTCTCTTTATTTTATATGCATACCCACTTTGTCTTTGATTCTTTGCTTTCACCAAAAAATCTCTAGGAATGTATTTTCCCTTGAAGCTCTTTGGCAATGTTCAAATCTCTCATATCATAACATTTTATCTTCTTTTTAAAATAAATTAAGTTTTTACATACTGCATGCTTGTGGTATTCACTTAACCTGTCATCAATTTGAGACTTAAGAATGAAGGAGTGACGTTTAACTTGTGTGCTAGTCAGGATAAATTAAAGAAACAAATTTCAAAGACAAGCATATGGATATAAAGGAATGGTTTATATACAAAAGTAATAGAACATTGAGAAAGCATCCCAACCCAGTCTAGTACAAAGTCATAAGTCTGATATTAGCTCATATGTCCAATACCATTTTATAATATCTCCTTCTGACTCACGAAGTCACAGGCCAGTGGGTGCAGAGTCCTGGCACTTGTAGGGGTCCCCTCATGGCTCCTCGTTTCCAGGGGTCATGGTCCGTCTATAGCATCCAGCGGTGGTAGAAGCAACACAGTACTGACAGGACTCTTCAGGCGGCCTCTCCAACTTCACAAGTCTGGTTCATGAGGGCAAGGCCGAGTGACTTCTCCTCTGGCTCCTCTGACACTGCCATCTTGTCTTATCTGTAGTTCATTGTCTCTGAGACTAACTCCCAACAACTGAGGAGATAGCTTCTCATCTCCACGAGGGAAATATTGTGAGATTTCCCAGACATATCAGGAGAAAGCCATGCCCAAAGAGAAGCCTCATTGGCTGTTCAATGGCTATCTCCAGATTAACAGGCTAGACTCCATCCCTACATCTCAATCATGAAATTAGCATAAGTACATGACCACCACAGCCTGTCAATCAGATCACAGCTTGATGATGTCATTTTGAGGCCCTAAGGAGATAAATATCTCGCTGGAGGTGGGACACTTACTCCCAGGGAACCATGCTTTCTGAAAGACACATTGCTATACTACAGCCCTGGAATTGAAGGAGCCACGTGGAGACCCCTGCCAGAACTGAAATGCCTTTACCACCACAAGACGTTCCATCCACTGGCTTGTGATTCTCGTGCATTCAGCATCATTGCATGTGTTGTGTGAGTCTGAAGAGGACTCTATAGTTTGGTATTGGACAGATAGGCTAATATCAGACTTAAAGACTTGATCTGGACTGATTAGGATGTTTTCTCAGCATTCAATTGCTCTTATATATAAAGCTCTTTTTTATACACAAATGAATGTGTTTCTCTAGTCTACCCAGACTAACATAATGCTTAAGTGGGATTTTGACGTTCTGTGTTCATATCAAAGTGTTTAACCCTGATAATAATATGTCGGTTATTATTTCAGCCACATTGAATTCCATTAATTGGTCATTTTATTTTGACCATTGAGATAAAAGTCCTGGAGGTACAATGATTAAGATATCAATGGCTAACTAAAAAGTTAGTAATTTGAAATAATTGACAGTCTCTCCTTAAAACAGAATTACTGCCTTGGAAACTCTATGGGACAGTTTTGCTAGTTCCACTAGGGTCATTTCAAGTCAGATTCAACCGGATGACACAAGGTTTAGATAGATCTCTTCCTAAATTAGGAATGAGGTCTATTTCCTTTGGAAAAGCTATTAATTTGTAATTTAATTTTAAAAAGACACTCTTCACATGAACATAAATGTTAGACAAGGTTAGGAACGTTTCTAAATTTCACACTTCCCTTTGACTATAAAATATTTCATTAACTCTCCATATAACTTTTGTAAATATTAATATATCTGAATCCTTACTTTTTGCTGTTTCTGACTCTCATGGATTTAATGAACTGTTTGAGCAATTTGAGAAGGCAAATTGGAAAATGTGTCAGAGCTTATTTAATTGCCATTCAACTTTAATACATGCTGATAGATGCCTGTTCTGATTCAAGTTTAGCATGCCATTAAGAAATAATGTGCTTGTACATATTCATTGTTATAAATTTCCTGTTACAACAATTGGCTAGCAGTTATGTCAAAACAACGATTCATTACAAAGACACTAATTTATTTTAGGAAAATCGCACTGTGTGACCCCCATAAACCATTCAGTTTGTGTGGCAGCTAAAAATATAAAATTTCATTCACTGTTTTCATATATTTATAAAAGAAGAGTGGGTATGAGAACTTTTGCCTTCTCTGCTCTTATCTCATAATGTTTCTGTCTATATATAAATTTTTAAGTTGGTTGACATGACATGATCTACCGATATGTTGATGGTTATTATATGCCTAGAATGACTCTGATGACATGTATTGCTAGAGATTTAATTTGGCAAGTATATTTCAAAATATATAATTTGGTATAGAGACATTCAACAGTAGCTTTGCTTAGGAAATAAGATTATAATAGGTGTGATAGATTACTAGCTGTTAAAGTTGTCTTCTTATAGTTATGTGGACAATTGTAAACAATTCAGAACTAATGTGCTTTGCATATTTTCTTTTGAATTAAATTAGAAAATTTTACTGAAACAGTTTCATACTACCACATTATTTTTAAAAAAAGTACTAGGCAAAATTTGAGATCTACAGCTGTTAGGCATTGTCTTTTCATTCCATAGGACTTGAGTCAAAAATGTGTCTCTGGTAAAATGTGGTGTGAGTTTTGGCAAGTTATTTATGCTTTCTGAAATTAGTTCAGATATAGTTGAATACACAGCAGGATTGTTCTGATTTGTGAGCAGTTAAAAAAAACTCTGAAAATGTATCTAGAGTGTCCCATCGACTAAGAAATATTGTTGCTGGTGTCATTGTTTTTAGGTGCCTTCCTGTTACTTCTCCCCACAGAGACCTTCTGCTCAAGAGACTGTGACACTGCCGAGTCCTACACCATGCTCACAAGTGCCCCGATGATACTGAGGCTGTTGTTATAGCCTCTGTGTCAATTCATCGGCTTGCAGGCTATCCACTTTGCGTTGTCCTACATTGTCAAAGATGGCATCCTCCTCAAGGAACTTCTTTCTCCTGAAAATACATTCAAAGTTTATTAAGATGAAATCTCACCATTCTTGCCTCTAAGAAGCATTTTGACAATATTTTTCTTCCAAGACAGACATGCTTGTCCTTTTAGTAGCCCATGGTACTGTCAATACTCTTCTCCATCATCATCATTCAAAGGCATTGATTCTTCTTTGTTTGTTGTTTGTTGTTTTTGATTCAGTGCCCAATTCTCAAATGCATATGAGTCAATGGAATATACCTTGGCTTGCAATATGCAAACTTTAATCCTAAAAGTAACTTCCTTGTTTTTGAATTCTCTAAAGAGTTTGTATGCAGAAGATTTACCTAGTGCAGTTCCTCTTTTCATCTCGACGGCAACTTCCAAAGCATTCATTGTAGGTCAAAGAAAGATGAAAATGTTGACAGCTTAAAACTTTTCTCCACTTCTCATGTTGTTAAGCATTGGGCCAGTTGGGAGGATATTGGTTCCTTTACATGAACCATAGTCCATACTGAAGCCTGCAATCCTTTATCTACATAAGCAAGTAGTTTAAATTCCCATCACTTTCAGCAAGCAAGGTGGTGTCAACTGCAAACTGCTTCCTGATGTCACATTCTTCCTCATATAATCTGTGTTAGACTATGTTAGGGAAGCAACTTCATAGACATGTATGTGCTTAAGAAAGAGCTTTATATACCAGATCAACTGAATACTGAGAAAACATCCCAGTGCAGTCAAGTGCAGTCAAGTAAACTCGATAATAGCCCATAAGTCTATGAATTCCTTTTCATACTCACAAAACACACGCAAAGATGCTTAATGCAGGAGAATCACAGGCTAGTGAATGAGAAGCCTGGTGGATCCAATGACATTATAAGAATCGCTGACAAGGATCTCCAGTTTCCCAGGGCTATGGCTGCGTCAGGGTAGCTTCATGTGACTTCTCATCATAAATGCTTTGCTAGGAGTGAATAACTGTCCTGCCTCCAGCAAACTATTTCTCTCCTTAGCACCTCCAAATGACATCATCAAGTTGCCCCCTGGTTGGCAGGCAAAACTCTACCCTTTCACTCATAAATCTCAAATTGACAAAAGACTATGGAACATAATCTATCTTCTCTGGCTATTGGATCAGCCTTCAGACTGAATGGATATTCAATGTATTCAGTGAAAGTTTGAATAGATTTGTATTGAATCTGTAGGCTGAGCAAATAATCAAGGAGAGATCGGTTACTTTGAGAGGGTAAGTGGGCACAACTTTGTCATACAAGTTTCTGATTTACCATGTAGAATCCCATCTTTCTGTTTACATAAATGCCTCTTTATCAATATACAAGTTCAGTATGAGCATGATGAAATGTACTGGAATTCCCATTACCCTAAAGTTTATCCTTGGCACAGCCAAGACAGTACAAGTAAAAATCTTTCTGGTATTCTCTACGTTCAGTCACAATCCATCTGAAATCACCACAGACAGCATTTGTTCCTGTCTTCTTCTGACTAATCTGAACCAAATGCTGCAACTGTTATTGAATGATCTTCAGCAAAATGTTACTTCAATGTGATAGCAGTGATGCTGTTCTATTATTTGAGCATTCTATAGGGCCACTTGAGGTTTTGAAGTAATGTAAAAGTTTTTAAAAGTTATTTGCTTACATTACTCATCTTGGGTTGAAATGAAAATTAGTGTGATTAAGGTTATCGACCCCCATACCGGATTAATGTTATCTTTATGCCTTCTATTTCTTTCCTTCCACTCCTTTCACTTCCTTCCCTATTTTCTTCTTTCCCTTCCCCTTCCTTTTATCCTTTCTTGCTTCTTCCTTTCTTTTCTTCTGTATCTCCGTTGCTCTACCCCAGCTCTGGTAACATTTACTACACATGAAAAATTCTCTATTGTGGTAGTTATTTTATCTGATGTCAATTCGAGAAGATTACAAATGAAGGGATGAAGTTTGGCCTGTGAATCAAGATATAACAAGTGAAGCCTCCTGAGCATTTTGGAAACTCCCATATTTTTCCTTCTTGGAGGTGGGATGCATTTACCTCTCTCTGCTGACTTCCTGCAAGGCATCCCTGAGGACAAGCAATATGGACTTAACATGATGCAGCCTTGGCATTTGTACAAGCCACATAGAGACTCCTGCCAGCACTGAGATGCTTATAACACCATTGGATCCAAAGACTTTCTACCCACTGGCTTGTGATCTTCCTGCATTTGGTGTATTTGCATATATTCCATGAGTCTGAAGAGAATTTTAAAGATTGGTATCAGACATATCGCTTAATATCAGACTTATGGACTTGGATTAGACTGGGTGGGGATGCATTCTTAATGTACCAAGACTCTTTATTAAAAACCCTCTCTTGTACACATATGTGTGCTTATGAATTTGTTTCTCTAGTCCACCCTGACTAGCACATCCAATTTTGACAAATATGAAACAATGGATACATACCAAATGTTTTAAATACATCAATTTAAACAAAATTAATTGATATTCTTTGCAGTGCTAACCATGAGGTCCACAGTCCAAATCTACAAGTCACTTCATATAGAAAGAGAAGACTTTCTACTCTGAGTAAAGAGTTGTAGGCTTGGAAATCCACAGGGACAGTTCGATCCAGACCAACAGGTTCATTTTGAGCCAGAAATGACTTAAAGATCCCAAGGATTTTTGTTGGTTTGTGTTTGATTTCTGGATTTCTAGGCTTGGTTGTGTATCTCAAGGGGATCCACACATATGGCAGCTGGATGGACTTTTGTGATATCCATTCTTATGCTAAGAGTTTGGACATTTGATACTTTCAGCTGAACAGGAACTTCCAGAATGTTTATAAATGACATACCCATATATTTCAGATTTATCTGACTGAGGTTGGAAAGGTGCCAACAAGAAAGTCTAGCTATAATACTATTTTTAAAAAATTTCTCTTCCACTACATCTAAATAATCAATAGTTACCAATCCAGCCAGATTGAAGGAGCAGGAACTCCAAGAAATATTTCAGTAGATCATTACAAGAGAGGGATCTATTTTAGATAAGCACCACCCTTCTTTTACTTTCATGGGAGAATAATTACTATATCACTACTTAAAAATTAACAATATCAAATAATATTTCCCCACTAATTCTTGTTGCTGACAATGAGTCAGCTGTCAATTTTCCTTTTCATGTTGCAGTGCTTTGCTGCATTGTTGTGATGCTTAATGCTGTGCTGTGCTTAAAGCCTGTCAGCATCACCCATGGTGGACAGATGTCAGAAAAGATTAAAGGCTAAAACAGACCAGGTATTTCAACTTGGCAATTCAATTATGAGCAAAAATGTGCCGATGATAATTCTATGAATACCAGTAGAACACTGTTGAATAACATGCCAGATGGTACTTTCAAATTGGAATGTATTCATTCAAAATATAAGTGGTGAAGAACTGCTTCCTCAAGATAGAGTTGACCTTTGTCATGCGGCTGTAGCAAAGCTTCTGGGAACATCATCGGCTGATGTGGCTGCACTGAAAATGAGAAGAAACAGCTTCATATACCCACTGGGATTCTAAAAACAGAATAGATCAACTATAAAACTAGGGAAACTGACAATCATCACAAAATGAAGTAAAGGTGAATGCATGAAAATTAATAACATAGTCATTAGTGAACAGATATATACTGGTACTGATCATTTTGATTCTGAATGTCATATATTCCAAGGAAGAGATAAACCAGGCAGGGTGCAGTATAAAATACACTGATGAAACATACCATATTTCCCCCATTCTCAAATGCTTCCATCCACCCCCACACACCCCCATTTTCATGACTCCAGTTCTATCTTACAAGTCTAGCTACACCAGGCCATGAAAACTGGAATATATAAAAGTCCCTGATACACACAAATCAAGACAGATGAACCCGTCAGGACCAAAAATGAGAATATCAATACCATGAGAGTAGGAGGAAGGTGGGAGCAGAAGAAGGAGAAAGTGGTAATCAATTGTAATCACGGACATAGCCCCACGCCCCTTGCTGGGGGACAAACAGCAGAAATGTGGATGCAGGAAGAGAGTGGACAGTGTAAAATATGAGAATAAAAATAATTTATAAATCATCAATGGTTCACAAAGGTGGGAAGGAGAGGGAGAGAGCAGTGAAAAGAGAAGCTGATCCCAAGGGCTCAAGTAGAAAGAAATGTTTTGGAAATCATGATGGCAACATATGTATGCTGTGCTTGATGCAACGGATGTATGGACTATAATAAGAGCTTTAAGACCACCCCAATAAAAATGATTTATTAAAAGAAACAAACACAAAGAGCTAAAATCCATCTGTTCACAATGCGACAACCATGCACAGAAGAGACACAGGAAAGGATGAGTCAACCAGACTGAAATATTGCATTGGTGAAACACAATATTATTCTGGTTCTTTGAGAATTCCTCACCCTTCACAGTCCTTACCATGTTCTACCTTTCATTGTGGACTACGCTGGTGCATGTAAACTGGTACAGATTAGATATACAGAATCCAGGTTAGATATACCACTCAGGAACAGAAATGAGAGTAATGGTACCAGGAGGGTAGGGGGTTGGTGGGGAAAAGAAGGGGGAAGGGGGGGCTGGAGGAAACCATGAGGGAAGGGAGATAGTGGTTGGTGTAAGATATGAAAATAATAGCAATTTGTTATTCATCAAAGGGTCACAATAGTGGGAGTGAGGGTACATAGATGATTAGATAGCAAAGGCTCAAATAGAATGTGAATGTTTAGAAAGTAATGATGGCAAAACATATTCAAATATGCTTAATATAATTGATGCATGGACTGTTATCAGATCCATAAGAGCCCCAAATACAATGATCTGACAGAAAAAATAATATGTTCTACCATGTAGAGAATGACAAATTGAAGGAAAAGGTGAATCTTCCCAGATATAATACATAGGAATTAAATCCACTGTATATATGGAAAATGACAATGGAACAGGTCAATTTTATCTATCGTAATAGGAGAGATGCCAATGGCAAATATAAATTCAACTTGAAGCTAAATAAAATTAAAACAAACCCAAGAGTGACAAAAATGACCTTGAGTATACCCCTGCTAAATTTAGGTACTACCAAATGAATAGATTAGGACTACCTAACAATAATTATAAAAGAGCAGAAAAACATCAAGCACATCTTTCATAAAGAAAGCAAAGGGTCATTAAGAGAGACAAAAAAAGAAGGAAAGTAACCATAATAGCTATCAGAAGAGAGACTGAAACTTACTAAATCAAAGAAAAGCTTCCAGACTAAGATCAGATTATAAAGAAGGAATAAATTGTCCAATTCTGAGAAATTAGCCATGTAATGCCTACTGAACAGCAATGAAATATTGTGAGATACTGAAGATCTTCTGAAGAGCAGCAGAACATTGTCAGATGTAGTACTAGAACATTTCAAAATATGACTGAGGAAGAACTGTCATCGAAGTAGTGTTTACCACAATGATGTGAACAGCATAGAGCTTTTAGGGTCTTCATTTGATGATAGGGGATGACTGAAAATGCGGGAAAAATGGCTACAAGCATTTATAAATAATTGGAACATGGAATGTATGAAGCATGAATCTAAGAAAATAGGAGGTAATAGAAAATGAAATGCATAAAAATGAATATATTAGGTATTAGTGAGCAGACCATTTTGATTCACAAATTCTTATGGTTTACTAGACCTGGAAGGGCAAATTCTAGAGATATGGTTTTGTATTCACCTTCAAAGAATATGTTTCAAGATCTATCCTTTTGTAGAGTACTGTGCATGATAGGATGGTATGTGTGGACCTAAAGGAAATCTAGCAAATACAAAAGTTATTGCGATTTATGCAACAACCATTAAAAATAGCAATGAAGAAATAGTTCAATTCTACCAATTTCTTCTTTCTCGAGTTGGTCAAATATATAATCAAGATTCATTGATAAATATTCGTGATTGGAATGCAAAAGTTAGAGATAAAGTGGTAAGAGTGGTAGCTGGAAATAAGACTTTTAAGCTGGCTGTCTCATGGTAGAATTTGGCTTGATCAATGACTTCTTAATTGCAAATGTCCTTTTTTGAAAATAAAAGGGTTGACATACAAGTGGACATCTCCAGATAGAATACAGAGAATCAAATTGATTACATATATAGGAAAAGATGGTGAAGATGCTTAATAGCAGCAGATAAAACAGGTCCAGTGACTGACTATGAGACACATTCAATTGCTCACATGTAAGTTCAAGTTGTTAAAATTATACAAGTCCATGAGAGTCAAAATGTGATCTGGAGTATATTTCACCTGAATTTAAATATGAACATAAGATCAGATTTAAATAATGACAGAATACCTAACAAGTTTGTAATTCAATCATATCAAACATAATTCTGCAATTCTTCCATAATCATACATATTTTGCAAACATACCATTCCTTCCTGGACTTTTTGACATTATCCCCCTATTATCATCTCTAATTCTCTATATTCCCCTCCCCACAAACTCCTGTTATAGAGTCTTTCATAATGGATGTCCCATACAAAATGATAAGGCAACAAGTAACATTTCTTTAAAAGGGTGAGTCCCAATGGTGACATATTTCTGAGATACACCTTAATATAAAGGAACATGTGAAGCATATAATAGAATGGCAGTCACAGGATTGGCAAGATATACATAACTCCATAAAGCCCCCAGAACGTTGATGTACCAGACTTTATTTGTTCCACAACCAACAGTATACTGCTTAGTTAGTTTGCCTCTGGTTTTCTGTTTAGTTAATCCAGTCAAAGAACTAAAATAATTTCTTTTAATTTTTCTATTGCTTTTCTTTCTGATTTTTTGGTGTGATTTAATATTTATTAATTTATTTTCTTTTGGTGGATTCAGGGTTATATTGATGTCCCCGTTTTAATTGTTGAAAACATTGGGTAATATTGATATAGGCAATTACCACTTTTTTGACATATATATTTATTGCTGTAAATTGAATACAACTTTTGCCTTTTCCAAAGATTTTGGTATCTTTTATTTTCATTCTCATTTGCTTTAAAGAATTTAAGAATTGTATTATTTCTTTCTTAAACTATACAGTAATTTTTAAAATAAATTTCCTGGTGTTTTATATTTTCCTTCATTTTCCTATGGTTTATTTCTAAATCTATACTATTACTGTCTTAGAAAATGGTTTGCAATATTTTGATTTTTTAAAATTTATTAAGCCTTGTTTTGCATACATTGAAATGTATCTTTGCCCAGGGCCTATTCCAGAGAATTTTCCTTGTGACCTAAGATACGGTATATACTGGGCAGAGTGTTCTACATACGTCTGAGAGGTCAAGATGATTGTGTTGTTTAGTTCTTCTAAGTATATGAGTTTCTTTTTAACTTTTCTGCCCTTCATCAAGAGTGGTATATTGAAATCTTATACTACTACTGTAGTATTATTTTTATTTCAATTGATAAGCTTAATTGATGTATTTTGAGGTTATTTAATTAGGTTAATAGTGATTTGGTGTAGTTATGTCTTCTTATTCAATTGTCTTTTTAGTAATTATGCATTCCCTTCTTCTCTTGAAGAATTTTACCCTGAAGTCTATTCCACAATAGAAAGAAACTAAAGCCACCTGAGTTATCTGTAGATTAAATGAATCTTTTCCTATAAAACCACAATGACTGTATGATAAATTATTGAAAATAATTTAAAGGTTTGGGAATATGACATGTTTCAAAATCAATATACAAAAAACAATTGGATACCTCTATATGACTAAATTAAACTCTGAAAAAAATCAATAAAATAATAGCATTTTCAGTAGCTCCCTAAAAGATTACAGATGTAGGAATAAACCCAATCTGAGAAACAAAAGATTTTACAAAATAAAGTACAAAACACTACTTCAAGAAACCAAAGAAAACTAACATAGTGGGAAAATATACCATGTTTATCGATACAAAGAATCAACATTGTAAAAATGTAAATACTACCCAAAACAATCCATGCATATAGTGAAGCTTCAATGAGAATCTTTGTCTTTAAAGAGATGGTAAAACTAATCACAAAATATATTTTGTGGAAAGGAAAGAAATGCATGGTAAGCAAATTATAACTAAAGAAGAAAATAGTAGGAGACCTCTCACTCCCCAACCTCAAAATCTATTAGTAGTCAAAAAAGCCTAGCACTGGTACAAAATAGTTATAAAGACCAATGTGACTAAGTAAGAAACTCAAATAAAGCCATCCACCTACAGACAACTTATTTTTGACAATGTACTAAAACACATTAAATGAGAAAGAGATAGGCTCTTTATCATAACGAAATAGGAGTTATCTTTCCCTCTTTATATACAAAAATAAACTTAAGATTGATAAAATACCCAAATTTAAATCAGCAACATTATATGATTTAAGATTCAATACAAGAGAGCGTAACTATAAAAAGTAACTACACAACTATTAAAAGAGCTCCAAAGTACCCAAATAAAATTTTAACAAATTTGAAATGAAAGGTAACTCCACCATAACACTTTTAGTAGATTCTAAGGATCATCATCATCAATGAAAAACAAAACAACTAGGAATCAATCCAGAGATTCAGAAGACCTAAATATAATCAACTAAGTAAAACTTGTGGGTGGATACAGAATACATCATTCAACAACTGTAACATTCTCTCAAGGTACGTGAAAGATTCTCCAGAATAGACCTGTGTTAGTCCAGGTAGATGAGAGGAACAAATTTCATATTTGGATATAAGGAAAGGATTTATATACAAAAGGAATGGAACACTGAGAAAGCATCCCAACCCAGTCCAGTTCAAAGTCCGATACTAGCCCATATGCCTGATACCGATCTATAAAGTCTCCTTCCAACTCACGAGTCACACGTCAGTGGGTACAGAATACTGGTGCTGGTGGGGCTCTCCCCATGGCTCCTCGCTTCCAGGGCTCAGGGTCCATCAACAGCATCCAGTGGTGGCAGAAGCAACTCAGAGCTGGCAGGGGTCCCCACATGGCCTCTCCAGCTTCAGAGGTCTGGCTCCATCAGGGCAAATCCTTGTGGCTTCTCCTCCGTCTCCTTCAGCTTCTCAGATGCTGCCATCTTGTCTTGTCTGTGAGTCATCGTCTCTGAGACTAACTCCCAACATCTGGAGAAGATAGTTTCTCATCTCCACGAGGGAAATATCACGAGCTTTCTCAGATGTATCAGGAGAAATCCTTGCCCACACAGAGGCCTTATTGGCTACTGAATGGCTATCTCCAGATTAACAGAGTAGACTCCACCCCTACATCTCAATCATGAAATTAACATAAGCACATCACCTCCACAAGGCCATAAACACATCTCAGTACATTTTAAAGCATTGGAATACGGCAAGGCATCCTCTCAGATTAAAATGAAGTAGAATTATAAATCAACAAAAGGAAGATAAAAAAGGGAAATAAAAAATCTAAAAATTAAAAAATCAACATGCTTCAAAACTGTAGGAGAGTAAGAAATAGAAGAAATAAAAATGAAATTAAATTGTCTTAAATCAAATGATAGTGAAAATCAAATATATCAAAATATTTCAAATACCAGAAGCATAACTTTTAGCTTGATGGTAACACAAAACCACCATACTATTAGGGGTTACTCCCCAAAACAGAATTATTTTCAGAGGTATGTATTTAAGTACTTACAAAACAAGCTTATCACTTTCAAAGTGCATTCTGTTACACTTAATGTGTTTTACAAATCTGCAATTCCATTCTTGGAAATATTTTTTTCCAACTTATTGGTTTGGATGGGAAAGAACACCTCCTTCATTTTTTTCTTCATCTCTTTTACATCACCAAATAGCTATCCTTTCATGCCTCTCTTCATTCATGGAAATAAAAAGAAGTCCCACAGAGGAAGTTAAAGTAAGTAAGGGGGATGGGGCAAAAGAAGCGTGATCTTTTTTCCCAAACTGGGCCCACTCAGTTGGCTGTGGTAGCAGGTATATTGTTGTGGTGCCACAACCTAGTCCCAACCTTCAACAAATTAAGCTTTTTTTTTTTGCTGTTATGGTTACACGATCTTTTCAAACCTCTAAATAGTAAATTTGATTCACAGTCTACTGGTGGAATGAACTCCAAAAGCAGTAGTCCCCTCATAGCAACAACAGAGCATTATCTTGAGCTTTTATTTCACTTACAGACTTATTTTGGAGGGGATGACAATGGTGCCTTGCACTGGTGTAATTGAGGTTTGCTTTGGGGTCTTACGAATTGCACCATATCTTGTCACCAGTAATGGTCCTGTGGAGAAACTCTAGGTCACTCCAGAGCATGTCTTGTTTCCACTAGACCCTCTTTTGCCTGGTCAGCCAAAATCTGAAACACAAATTTTACAACAATCTTTTTCACTCCCAAATTTTCAGTTAAAATTCACTGATCCGAGGACACACATTGCCCAGAAAACTTCCCCATCTCTTCAACAGTATGCTGTCCATTTTGAGGGCAAGTGAATGAATTTTCTCACATTTTAATCCGTTCAGGAAATTGACCGGCATTCAGAACAAGGTGTGTCTTCCATCGACATCTCACCTCTTGTGAACTGAGGAAGCCATTCATGATCGTGAACTTTTCTCATGGTTCTGTGCTTGTAGACTCTGTTCAGCCTCACAACAGATTCTCCAGTATTTTCCTCAAGCAGGAAACAAAATTTCACAGCTGCACGCTGTTCTCTTAAATTAGCCATCACTGCAACAAGGTTCAAATGAAGCTACTTTTTGATATAATTTTAAGTTTTTAAATCTCTAACCTTAACCCTAATAAATGAAACTACTTTTATGAAAAAATTCACTGTGATCAGAGAGAAATTTCCCAGACAACACCTCTGGGTGCACTAACTCAAAGTGAGTTGTTAGATGGTCACCTAACGGTACAAAAGCATACTACAAAGGCTCCGCTCAGTGGAGCTGTTTTCTGTTTATTTTGGGGGAGTGGGGGAGGTATCCCTGCATATAACAAGCTTACAAATAGTAGTTCATGTGAAAACTTATTTGTTGGTATTTACTGATCATTATATAGACACATTTAAATGGATTGACATAAATTTTGAAATATTCTGTTGCTGTTGGGTTGATTCTAACTCAAAATAATACCACATGTAGCAGTATTATAGCTGCGCCTTATTTTTCCCAATAGTTTTATGACACATCATCGCCAGTCATCAAGGGCCATTGTACAGTCACCACCACATTAGTCTTAAAGTATTCTCCCACCCTCCGTGGTTAAAAGACCTTTAAAATGGTTTGCAATATCATAATCAGTTCACGTGATCCTTCCCCCCTCCTGCCTTCATGATTTACTCCCCAAATTCCCTTTTTCTCCCTGTCTCCACCCACACCTGTATTTCTTAGAACCCCTTTTATCAGTTATTATCATTGTGCATTCATTCTTCCTGTGCTTAACAGCTGGGAAAACCAACAGAAAACAATAAAAAATATTATCACACTAAGATGGCAAGACTTAAATCATGATAAAGAAAAAGATAAAGGATAAAGAAAAAATGCTAATAATATGTAAGAAAAAGAGTTCTCCATCAATATTCAACAATTAGGTAGGAAATTTACATAATAGAACAAGTAAGAGATACTTGCCCCCTCAAGTACAAATTCAGTTCATGTCTGTAGGGTCAACTTCCCCCAAGTCTCGAATTCAACCTAGCATAGTCAAGATTGCAATAGTCTCTGCCTGATAGTAAAGCTGTTTAAAACTCTTACCTTTGGCTACAACAGATAATGCCTGTGGCTCGATCTGTCAAGATACTCTGCAGATGGGTTTGGGGTTCCCACTACCATTCATAGCCTTCTCCAAATTGGGTGTTCATCACTTTAGCTCTGAAACTTTTCTCTTCACCATACGCACATTGTATCATTATCATCTTTGGATCACACAAGCTGGTCTGCTTCTTCTAATTAGATTTAGTTGATTCCGCGCTTTGATGGCTACTTGTCTGAATACAACTCTTTTAAGACTGCCAGACACTTGGTTTTTAACTACAGAAGGACATTCCCAGATTTTCTGTCACAGCACTAGTAGGTTGTTTGAACTGCCATCCTGAGTAGTTAATGAGCAGTTGGGTGCACCTCATAGCAACATTACAGGAAGCGATCCCAAGGCAGTGTCCATCACAGCAGAAGTCAACTGGCACACCTTTCACCCACAGAGCAGATTATGGGTTTGAAATGCTGACCTTTTCATCAGTAGCTGAGGATTTAACCAATGTGCCAACAGAACTACTTTGGGCCATCCAGGATCCCACATGTTCAAGACATCTACATAGCCTCAAGAAGACTGTAAGAGTTCATGAAAATGAAAATCACTATAGAAAACCCTTGTATATGCCTACAAATCACCTAGGTATAACTTACTTCAGACTTAAAAATCCTGGGGTCTGAGTACTATGTTTGGTTCCTGTTTTTCTTATGAGGTGTTTATCTATCTTGCTGGAGGTCACACCATTGGTAAGTAATAGGGTCCAAATTCTATGACTCTGGGTTCAAAGGGAAGGTTTTTATGCAACAGCAACCTGTCTTTCCAGTGATTACTTCATGAGGTATCTTCCCTGAGATCACCTGTAAATAAATCTTGCTCTGGATTAACTGGCTTGAGGTTATTTTATTTTCACATGTTATTAAAACTGTTTCAATATTTAATATTTCAAGTTCTGAAGAGTGTTTTGATGATTAAAAGAGGAATTCCGCAGAAATGTAAGAAAATGAATGCAGTAAGAAATAAGAGTCTTATTATGAGCTTAAAATGCTGTCGTTTAGTGGAATAGTTTTTATAATTGTGTTTTTATACTTGAGATTCTCTAATCACAACACTATCATTTTTTACATAAAGTCAAGAGGGCACTTTATTGTGAGAGGATTGTCCCCCAAGCTTTCAAATTCACAATAATTTCCCTTTGAGAGAAACATTATATTTTTACTGCAAACAAATACACTTTAATATGAATACTAAGGAGTAGGCTTTTGGGCATTACCATGATTGTTTCATTTTCACAGTTCCAAGTACATACACAATTTAACTGGAAGATAAATTGATAAATCATATTGTAGAATAACAAAGTAAATTATAAGTATCTTCTTTTTCATCTCAGGAAATATCTGGTAGTAAAATAATGAGAAATATGCAAAGGTTATGCTTTAGCTTGGACAAAATTTTAATTCCCTCTTCATTAAATTTTTTCCATTTCCTTTTAAGTAAGAGAAAAGATTATTCTTCCATTTATAAGGGTAATTTTTCTTTTGATGTTCATATTTATACTCCACCTACTCAGTTGAGGTATGTTTGTTATTATACCCAGAGAAAATAGTTTCTAAGAATTATCTGTAAATATATAAATAGTATGGGTGATTTTAGTCTGTCACGGGTGGAATAACTGTAAAGCGCAGAAATATAAGACAGTCTCTCAAGTTTCAACTTTCACTGGTCTTGCTATACATACAAGTAGAAGATAGATAGATCAATGGATATTCACATTCCACAGGAGAAAATGAGACAGTCTGCTTTCATAAACCCTGCAGCCTTGAAAACCGTATACGGCACTTCTACTTTGTCCTGTGGGGTTTCTATGAAGGAGATGGGCTCAACAGCAATTTTTAAACTATATGTATATTTACACACATATATCAATAGCTACAGTCTTTATAGATAATAGATGTGTCAAGGGTTTTTTTTTTTAATTCATTGAGATGGAAGTAAAGCATAATGGACTTTTTTCAGGAGTGTTTCAAAACCTCTTTATACATCATAAAACCAACAAAAGTCAAATCCATAAAAAGCTAAAACTCGTCCAGAAAATTCAAATATGCCCCACTAAATAGTTATTTAAAAATAGATTAAAAGGTGACTGTACCTGTACAAGGTGGAAAACTTGTAGCTTTCAGAAAAACAAGGCAGGGTCAATAAGCTTTGGCTCTCAAAGTTTTCACTATACACCTGAGAGTAGGTAAAATATATTCATCTTAAAAACTTTCAACAAATAAAATATTATATAATGTGAAGCGATTGATTCTTGATACAGCATCCATCTAGAGCCATAAACTTTTGAATGCAATGTTTCTCCCAAAACCTTCCCTGTTGAATTCTCCATTTCTTAAATTTATCCCACATGGACACCATTGTTTTATCTTCCTCAAAGGACTCAGTTTGTGTGCCTTTTAGATATTCTTTGAGTTTTTGAAACAAAGGGAACTTTAAAGGAAAAAATCAGACATGTAGAACTCAGGGGAATAACTTTTCTAATTAAATTTTCACCGGATAACCCTTGGCACCCTTGAAGAATGAGCATTTATTTGTATAGTCTTTGACCCCTTTCCCCACCCCTCACTAATGTAGTATTTGACTTTCTTAAATTTTTCTCATAAGTCTTTCTAGTCACCTATGTCCTTCTATAATGGGGATAGGCAAATTGTGACTCTCAGATCATACATGTTTTTTTTTTCAGTACATAGATATGGTGCTAATGGAAAATTGACAACTTATAAAGGATATATTCCGGTAATGGTAATTTTATTTATTTGTAAAAGTGCATTTATGTCTCTTGAGTAATTTTTAGATTATTGTGGACAAGATTGGGTCTTCCACCTCAAATGATTAGTGGCGCCTGATATATATATATATCCACATTACCTCTTTGGATTCCAAATAAAACTCACACTAGCCTTGTGAAATTATCTGCCTGCTTTGAATTTCACTTGGCAAGCAGAACCCTTCAGAAGTCATTGTTCTATTTGGGCCTTGCTACTTTGATTGATTTGGTAAATTTAAGGCTCATACTCAGGTTTTATTAGTTCCATAAAACTCTCTTCATTAACTTCAATTTTGCTTTTAAAACTAATGACAGATCTCCCCTTTGAGATTATTGCAGCAAGATGTTTAAGTAAAAGAAAAAATGCAAAACCAGATAAGATCCCCCCTAGTTAGCTCATCAAGGATAATTCTATAGTTGTTTAGATGAGTTTCTGAACTATAGCCACAGGTTCTTCAATGATCCAGGTTGACTGTATTCTTTCCTTTTTTTGTTTGTTTTGGTGGCATCACTGCCGTGGTGGAAGTAAGAAGTCCAGCCTTGCTCCTGGAGAGCTGCTCCTGGATTTGAACTGTCAACCCTGTGGGCTGCAGGCCCGCACACAACCACTATGCCACAGGGCTCAACCCTGTATTCTCTTTCAAGAATACATATATTTTTAATCATTTTATTGGGTGACCATACAACTCTTATCGCAACCCAGAAATCAATTGAATCGGGCATGTTTGTATGCTGAAAGTTTGAATGCTGCCCTCATTCTTTTTTAGACATTTACTTTGTATTGAGCCCTTGATATCAGCTTTTTTTTCTTTTTGCCCCCACATTCTGCCTCCACAACCCTCGTAACCCCCTGATAGATTGTACGCTGTTATGATTTTCCTCTCTCACACCAACCTCTGTCTCCCTTCCTCCATGCCTTGTGTGGCTCTTCCCCCTGTACAGGGGTGTATCGTACTGTGCTGATCATTGTGATTGGCTCTCTCTTTCTCCCTCTCTGTCCCCCTCTTCCATATTAATGGAGAAAATGAAAACAAAAGCACTTGCTTCACTCAACCTCCTGTGGGTTTCTGACCTGGCAACTCTGCAGGAAGCAGAAAGCCCAGTGTTTTTCCCATGAAGCTTCTGGTCCTTTTGAAATGCAGACTGCTTCCTGACTCATCACCTCTATACCACGATATTGATATGTAAGGCCTTCCCAACCTCCCTTAAAATGTACACTATATCTAAAAGCTCTTGTTTCACAGAGCAATATGCGCATAAACTTAGTGCAAAGCTTCAGTGACTTGGAAAGATGCCCACCTCTTCTTGTGAGATGCCTTGAGTCACTTCAGAACGACAGCAGACTCAAAGGAAACAGGGCCTGGCTCTGAACCGACCTCACAAGTGTTGTTGGTTGAACCCATTGTTGCAGCTCATGGCATCAATCCATCTCATTCACTGTCTTCCGCTTTTCTGCTGGCCTGCCTTTACCAAGCCTGGTATCTTTTGCCGGGAACTAGTCTTCCCTAATAAGATGTCCAAATATGTGAAAGAAAGTCTCGCTGTCCTCACTTTTAAAGACCATTCAGCTCTACTTCTTCCAAGAAAAAATTGTTTGTTTTTCTGGAAATCCATAGTCCTTTCAATATTCTTTGCTAGCCCTATAATTCCAACGAAGCAATTCTTTGGTATTGTTTACTCATTGTCCAACCTTTACAGGCATTCGGGGTGAGTGAAACTACCAGAACTTAGAGCAGGGGCATGTCCTTAAAATAAATCCTGGCTTACAATCGTGCTTAAAAATAGGCATTAGCTCTTTAACACTTTCAAGATGTTTTGTGAAAGATATCCACCTGAGTTTTATCAAATATGTGATATTAACCTCGACTTCAAAATCAATTTTGTTGCCCTCGGGCTTGGTGGTTCAAATCCAGCGGCGGCTCTCAGGAGCAGCGCTGGGTAGCTCCCACGACCACCAGAGGGCAGTGATGCTAAAAAAAAATCAATTTTGTCATTGCAAAAATGTCTCCTATTTTTCTGGCATGCAAAAGGGGAAGAGACATGGTATCGTTATGGGTTACATGTTGTGCTGTGAGACACAAAGTCAGTGGTGAGAACTCCTCGGGCGTCTGGGGGAAAAAGATACCACGTTCTGCTCATTTCAGCCTCAGAACACACAGGAGAAGTTCTGCTCTGTGTTACGTGGTCAGTATGGGCAGGAGTTGACTTCCTGGCAGCAGATTAACAAGATTAAGAAAAGTATGTCACTGAAAGAACATGTCTGCAGCTGTCCACTGATTATAGACACATGTCAAAAATATGTCATTTATAATAAACACAAGCATGTATGAACGGGAAGCCTAGTACTAACATGTTGGTTCTCACGTCCATGTTCTTATAATGAAAATTCACTTTTCCAGGAGGTAAGGGAAAAACTGTGCAATTAGAGAAATTTTCTCCGCCGAAATACATATCCCCACCACTAAATATTCTTCCTAGAACTTTGTGATGTTGTTACGTAGATACCAAAATTAAAGTTTGGTGGAAACCAAGAGATCAAATGATAATAGATGTATGCTTTTGGTGTCTGTATGGCTACCTACCAGAAACAATATATAACTCTTACCATTTCAGTGTGGTCTGATGTGGTACTGCAACTGCGATCACTGATCACCAACTCTTCATTTTTCTCCTTCTTGAAAGCCATTATGAAGGAAGTAATTAATTTTTCCAAGTCTAATTTTGTTACCGTCTTTCCTTTTCAGAGGTTAGGACTTATTCACTAGTATGCTTTATAAAATGCACACGTATAATTTATAACATAGTATTATAGATCACGGTTTATCAACTGCAGTATAACCTCATGTTAAGTAAACAAATTTTATCTGCAACTGCTCTATTTCCAAAACTACTTTCACAGGTATCTGGGATTACCTTTAAGGATACATTTTTGAGTTACGCAATTTAATTATCTCTCATGTGCACTATCTATATTCATGAATACACATTCTTAAATTATTCTAACTGGACATCTTTAAAAATTCCTATTTCAAAACGGATTTGAAGTATCCATATTGGTAACATTTCAAATAGCTAGTTATCAATCTCTGCAATATCATGCTGAGTGGATACATCCCTCTCAGATACTACAAAAGCCATTTTGCTGAATGAAGAATGTTTTAGTCTTTCACGATGTTCTCTTGAGAAGAGATTATTACAAGTGGTATTAGAGGGACTGGTATAGACAGAACTGTGTGTAACCCCTCCCCCTAATTCCCACATATATACAATATTTGTTAAATTCCTGACACTCTTCCCTATAGATGTGATCCTGTTTGCAAGACTCCTTTTCTATTTTTTGGTACGTGCTGAATGTAATCACTTCTGAATTTTAAAATGTCAGAGTAGTCTCAAAAATGCACATAGAAGGAAGTCAGAGATCTGGGACCACTAAGACTGACTGGAAGACCCCAGAAAATCAGTAATGAGAATAACAAAAAGGTTAGTGTGGGGCTCAGGCCCTGATTTTTGACTTTTACTTTCAGAACTAAGAGATTATAAATTTCTGCTTTATAAAGCCACCCACTTGAGATATTTGTTACAGTAGCAGAAGGTAACTAATACTGAGCCTCCCAATACAGATACATTTAAGGTTCTTGTAACGTGTCATTTATAAAGTGTGGAGTTTCTGTTTTTATTTTCTTCATAACTATTGGATCTGATGGCATGAAATATCAATAATTTTGCTTATGGTAATCATTGATAAAACTGACTCAGTATGTCAAAAGTTCATTGTTAGAAGAGGGGTTGATCTACATGAAAGGAATTCCGTGGAAATGGTAAGAAAAGACATCTCAGGATTTAGGAATAAGTAAAGAACTTGAAGAAGAGAGAAAGTCAAAACTAAACAACCAGTCCCATTGAGATCAAATCTGACTCATGCAGAACCTATAAAGTAGGGCAGCACTGCTCTGCGGAGTGTGAAATGATGAAATATTTAGGTCTAGATCTACGGAGCTTATGTACTATGCCACAGGAATTCCTTTTGAGACCCAGGGGTGGGGGCTGGGAGGGAGGGAGGACCTATTATAAGCTGAGATCTTAGAAAACCTCTTCTGATTATTGTCACTTCATAAAAATCTATGCTCGGGCTGAGCCCCGGCGGCGTAGTGGTTGTGCGCGGGACGGCGGCCCACGGGGATGGAGGTTCAATCCCAGCAGTGGGGCTGGGCCTCCTACTCCCACCACCAGAGAGCAGTGATGCCCCCCCCAAAAAAAAAATCTATGCTTTTTTTTTTTTTTTACATTACAGTATTACATTAGATACTTTCTGTGTTTTTAAGCCAGCTAGGTTAAGTTTCAAATGAGGAAAGGCATAATAAAGAGAATAATGAACTTCATGAATCTTAATATTTTTAAAGGCTCAGTCTCTGAGATGTATCAGCTTGACAGTGAACGAGGGTAGCTGTATGTCCTGCCAGAACTGCTGTGTATCACTCTGACTAAGCATAGTGGTCTTCCTATCCTGGCATCAATGTAACAAAACGTGCCTCTCCAGAATGTCAAAGCAAGTTATTTATCATCTCTCCATCAGGTTTGATATTTAACATCCAGTGACTCATGTTTCCCATTTCTTCATGAAATATTATTATATGTGTCAAAATTAAGAGTAGTGGTGTTTTCAAGAATTTCAAGGTATTTAAAATGTTATTTTCATGTATTCACAGTCCATGTATAAATATTTCCATGTATTCAAATTCATATTCTCATGAAAACTTATGGAAAGGACTTAGTTCAAGAAGTAGAAGGGGAAAATATTTATTGAGGGAAAGAAAAAATGATGAATAAATAGCAATCATGTAGCACATTGCAGCTGATGGTCTTCTCATAAAAAGGAACTGTCGATACTGCTAGAAATTATCTTCATTAATGTAACAGTGCCCTCTATGTTCAAAAGTCTGCAATAGAGATTAAATGGGGTTTCTGTTACCCATTTTTTATTAATAAAGGTGAAATAGTTTCTAACTTTACTTGCCAATAAACTTTAGTGTCCACCTCCATAAATACAAAACAGTACTTCTAAGATAAAATAAGGAAGCAAAGGGTAAATTTTAAATCCAAGGCTTTTAATTTTCTGAGGAGAAGAGTCATTTACATATCATGCTTTGATATTAAAAAGAGAAGCAAGTTTCCTTGGGAAAATAATACATTTGTATTACTCCAAAATTAACATTTAAAGGTCTTAGGAGTAACAGCAAAATATTTGACTTTGATATAGGCCATACCGCGAATTACAGATTTCACTCATAAGGCACTTCCTTGCACATTAAAAAGAAACTCTTTAACAAAGAATTGCATTTTTTCTGGAAAATTTTTATCATAAACATAATTATTAAAAAACAGATGCCCTGTGCTCTTTTAGAAAGCACTCTACAGTAGAAAAGCTTATTTTTTCTTATCATTCAATATCTAAAATATCTCACATAAATCTTTGAGTTGCTTCGCAAACTCAAAGTGTTAAAAGTAATATGATCATTACAATAAAGAAGGCCAGCTTTGTTCAGGACTTACCTAAGTAGGAATAGTATGAAATGTTTTTATTAATTATGCGGAGTGCCTGCTATAAATTTGCCTACTACAATGTTTACTGTCTACTATAGCAGTGGAGTGGGGTGCAAGGCAGAGTACAATTGGTCGAGGTGTTCCTTTTCCTGGGAGTTTCATTTATTTTTGTTTTGTTTTGTTTTGTTTTTTTGGGGGGGACATCACTGCCTCTGGTGGTCGTGGGCACTACCCAGTGCCACTCCTGAGAGCCACCGCTGGATTTGAACCGCCAAGCCCGCGGACTGCAGTTCCACACTCAACCACTTACGCCACCGGGGCTCAGTCCGGGAGCTTCATTTATTTATGGTTCTGGCAAAAGGGCTTGAACTCTCAATTTCTAGTCTATAGATGCTCATCCACATGTCACCCTATGGCTGTGACCTAAGGCAAGTGTACAATGTATGTTATTGAATAAGTCAGTGAAAAACTGAAACCTCTTATCATTTTCGGCCTCTCACTTGGCACCACAATATGGTGGTGTTCCTGTGCCTCAACTATGTGACTCTGACCTCAGAGACGATTCTCTTCTTCCACTTACAGTCTTCCCCCTCCGCCATGTGCTCCATGATCTTATGCATATGTGTCAGTGCACATCTTTCAGCGCTTTAAAAGCACAAGCTCCTCTCTGTTGCTGGCCCTTTCTACGTTCACTCTGTCACTCCTGATACCGTGGATTTCTTCAGCTCTCTCTGCTGTCCTTCTCTTGCTGCCACCTGCTCATCTTTGGAGTGACAGTTCCAGCCCACTAGCTTCTCCAGCAAGGAGAGGAAAGACTCTGTCATCTGCCTTGGCAAATGTTGCCGCCTAGCAACCGCTACAGGCAATTCTAGTTTGCAAGATGATGTCTCCATTCATTGAAAACGACTTAATTGAACCCTACAAGAATTCACCTTCCAACTGGATCTCTGCCTTTGCAGCACCCCAAATGCCTCCCTTAACAAAATATCTGGCGCAAGTCTCATGTTGAACTTAGCCTTCCTTCGAAAGTCCTGAGCATGATGTACTCTTGCTAAATGTATGCTGAAAAAAATAGTGAAAAGGAAATATCCGTTCATCTGTCATTGGATACTTTTGATTGCATTAGTTTTGTATTCAATCCTGTTTGCATTTCTTTTTTGCATGTTTGGTTACTAATATTACAAAGTTTCATACAATCTAACACTTGCAGCAAAGTTTCTAAGGAAAAAAATACTAGGAAATGTCATTCATACTTAATAGCACTTTGTTATAAAACCATAACTATCCTCAAATGGGAAGATATATTCATATATATTAATGATTTTATGGAGGCATTCCATGTGCTTATATAGAAATGTCAGTATGCAACTTCACAATGTGCATCTAATGCCACTTTTCATTTTTGCTCAGTCTGACTACCAGCTATGCTGCTATCTGTTCTCTCCCTGGCCCTCCTGCTGCTCTCGGGGGCCTTCCAATCACCCGCAATGCACAGAAACTTTACAGAGTCCAGGAAAGAAGCACTCCTTTCCCTGTGCTATCCTCGAGCCATTGCTGTGTATGAGCCCATTGTTCTAACTTTGTGTCAATCCACCCAACGGAGGGTCTTCTTTTCCTCTGGTCCTCCCCTTTACCAAGCACAATGAACCCTGGCCCTGGCTGATACCAAGTCCCAGATCCTAGCCACCGAACCCAGACCAGGACTCACAGGGTAAAATGGCAATATGCACACGTGGCAAACAAATACCTGTTTCAAATTCCCAAGTCAGCATGACACTGTTACATTTAACGTGTTGCCTCCACATTGAGGGTTTCTTGCTCTCTTTTTAGGGTGCCAATTAAAAGCTCAGGAGTTCCCCCCCACGCCCACCCCCGCTCATGTAAGCTCTGCTGGCTCTAACTACTTCTCTGTGTTCAGTGATTCCTCGGAATGACTCACGAAATCCACAGAAGAGTGCTATACTTAAAATCAAAACCGTACTTTCAAAAAATAAAGATAAAAATAAAGAGACACAATGTACAGAGGGGGCTCACAGGACAAAACTTTCCCGACCCCATACAATGTACAAACCATCCCTTGCATTGATGTCTTTCACAAATGAGGAAGTTCCTAGATCATCTACATCCAGAGTCTCTATGAGGCTCATTAAACAGTTCACCTTCTCCTAGGTCAGCGAGGTCACAGGCCACAGGATAGCGTTTCTGGTCAGGCTTGGCCTCCACATTAGCACAGTCCCTAACTATTAATTAGAGGTCCAGATAACAAAGAAACTTTAATTCCAGGGCATTCATTTGGCTTTGAGTTATCTCTGGGTACAGAGACCAAATCATATGATGCAATGCAATCATTTATAATCACCTATCTGTCAGTGACACAGCAAAGGACCATTATGCAGCTTCAGTTCAGCAAGCTGTCTATTCTTGAATTTTAGGTTTGCCAATGCTGGTTTTCTGAACTTGAGCTAGCTACCTAATTAATGCCTTTAAGACTCATGTTCTTCATGTTCCTTATAGAGATAAAAGCACTATGCAATGCAATCATAAAGCATGTTCCATGCCTGAAATGTTGGAAACATTCAAAAAAAGGCATAATTATTTCAAAGTCATTTAATTGCAATATATCAAAAAGTAGTATCTTTTAGTATAGATATTAACCTATAAGAGTATCAGAGTAGATATCTTTATAAGCCTGTTGTTTTCCTATTTAAGAAGATAATTAAGACTTGACCATGACTAATTACCTTAGAGATAGGTTTCCTGCCTCTACTGCAAATTAATTTGTGTCATATAAAGTGCACTAAAGCATGCATTAAATTAAATATTCAGTGTCTAGTAATCAATCCATCTTAAAACGCTAAACACTTATAAGTGTACAATTCATGACTTTTATAATTTTAATAACATTTTATCAGAAACTACAGATGTTTCTATGTCTTCCAAAGTTGTAATCCTTAATTTAATAGACACACAAACTTACAGCTAAATATCTACAGTGAATGTTTAATATTAAAACAATGCTCTATTATTCAGAGTTTTCATTCTAAAATAAGGATACAGCACTTAATTGGTTACAACAACTGATTTATATAACATTTTAAATAAAAATCTAAACAATGACTCTTTCTGAAATGGTCCATAGAGGCCAGACATCATTCTAATGAATAAGGATATAAAAATGAGAAAAAAGAAAGAAAAACTTCCCTATTCTCATAATGCTTTCAAACAACATCCCTAGGTTCTATCTCTATATTTTTATCTAGGTTTTAGAATTGATTCCAACAGAGCTTGCAGAGAGTATTCATAGTTAAAGATTTATTGAAGATGCAAATAGGTTAAAATGTAGGTGAGAAATGTTCAAGATACCGTTGGTTAGTCAGGACAGAATACAAACGTTATTCTGCTAATAAATGCCAAAAGGCCATGCCATTTCTCTTTAAGACCCAAGTCAAAGTCACTCACTTCCACCTCTATGAGTCAGCAAACTCAACTCCCCCAATTAAGTGTCCAGAGACACCCTACTCCACAAATCAGCCTCCTGTGCAAATGAATTCAGCTCTACTTGCCTGTGGACTGGGAAGTCCACTATACTGTCTCATCCTGGTGCTACTGAGACCCATCTCCTACTCTTCAGATGTTAAAGCTCTCTTCTGGATCAAAAGATTTCAGGGCTCATAGATCTCAGAGGTCTTATTATATACTCAGCACTGTGGAAATCACAATGAATCCAATTATAATTAATCGCAGATGAATCATCTTAGAATCTTTCTTTACCTTCTTGCCCAGAATCACAAAGGAAAAGGTTATTTGGTTGGAGTTACAGAGATTTTGGCTGGTAGAGCCACATTTAATCACTGGCCTTGCAATCATTTATTATTTCATGGCCTATAATTTAGAAGTCTGAAAGATTTTGACTGGATCCCCTGCTTAAAGTCTCACAAAGATATAATCAAGTTATGGCGATTAAATGATGCATGCATTACATAATTTTTGTTTAAAAATATATGGGTTAATATCTTATCTGAAGTTCCTGGAAAATGGTTCAATTCTTAGATAGTTTGAGTTGTTGATAGAATTCACTTATTTTCAGTTTAGGATTGAAGTCCTTCTTTCTTTGCTGGATATAAACTGAGGGAGGGTCCCTCTGTGCTGCTGGTTATCTCCAATTATCACTCATGACCACCTCAACCCTTCTTTCCCAAAGCCAGCGATGATACCTCAGAGTCCTCTAGTGCTCAGAATGATTCTCACTTGACTGTCTTTTCCCCACAATAGGAAACTGTGCTTTTAAAAGCTTTACTGACTGTATCAGGTCCCCTCAAAAGTGTAATCCCTAGATTTTAAGACTAACTAATTTAGGATTTTAATTATAGCTCCAAAATTCCTTCACTGAGGGTCTAGGTTAAGATTTGAATACCCAGACACTAGAAATTTGGGATGGAGGAACATATTCAGAATCTCATATACTATAACAAGACATTAGAAATGCCTATATTGATAAGTGAATACACATGAGGTGGAATTGTGATTTGAGTAAAGGGGTGGAAAGGAGGGTATCATAAATACTAGTTTGGAAAATAATTATTGAGTCACAGTCCATATTTCAAAGATAAGAAAACTCTGAGAGACTTGAACTTTTGTAAAGGTTCTCAAAATTATTGGGCCTACTATTAGGAAAAAAAATTTACTAAGCACCCTCCTTGGAAATTAAAAGCTTTTTAAATAGACCCCATACATAATGTTTGTGCAGCATCACTGGGTGTTCCAGGGCCCTCTAGGGGCAGTGTCACCCAGTTGGGAAACAAAAGGGTACACTAAGAGTCAGGTGATTGCAAGGGCACATGTGGTGGTGCAAATGGTGAAGTGCTCAATCACAAGGTAAAAGGTATGCAGTTCAAATACACCCAGAGGCAATTTGAAAGGAAAGTGTGATGATATACTTCTCAAAGGTAGCAGCTTTGAAAATCCTGTGAACTATCTCTTTACTCGTTACATATAAGGTCATATTTTAGGGGAAATACTTAAATTTCCATTGTCTGATAGATTTCCACAGGCTTCAGCTCCCATGGGCTTTACTGTATTTAACAGTTTTCCCAATTTAAATCAACTTGATGTCAAGTACCAATGACAACAGTGTCATTGAAGAGCAAAACAAGATTCCATGGATTTAAAAGCTAAGAAGGAGAAGAACGTAAGATAAATGCAGAAGTGTTGGAAAAAACACAAGGCAATAACATGGGGGAGGCATCACAGGCCTCTCTTCAAAATGGTAATTTGTTAATAGATCGGAATGAAAAATGGCAACTTTATAAAATAAAATATAAGAATTAATTGTACCACATTAAGAAATCAAAAGTTTAAAAGGAAGCCATACTCATTTGCTATTGCACTTCCTTTCTGCTAGCCTTAATATAATGCCTGTTAGTCCTGTACATGATCTTATACAAAATAAAAACAGAATCCCAGTACTCAAATATTTCTTAAAACTGACCTCATGATGGCCAACTAGGTTCTAACTCAGAGTGACCGTGAGGGAAGCAGAACTGCCCCATATGGGTTTTTGAGACTGTAAATCCCCAAGGAGGCAGAAAACCTCATCTCCCTCCCTCAGAGGGACTGGGGAGTTCAAACTGCAGCCCCAGTGATGAACTGCCCAGTGTCTGACTCACTGTGCAACCACGGCTCATTACGAATTTACCGGCAAGTTTTTCCTCTCTTTTTTTTTTTTGTTATTTTTTTACAAACTTAAATCAAGCCCATTGACAGTATCCCTTGACTATTCCCAATGCCCACGATTCTGTACAGGTATGCCAAATTTTATTTTGCTGGGCTTTATTGTGCTTCACAGATATTGCATGCTTACTAAAGTCAAAGGTTGGTTGATGTCATTTTGCCAGCATCATGTGCTCAATTTGTGTCTCTATCATGCATACTGGTAATCCTCACCTAATAATTCACACACTTAAGACATTATACTATAGCCTAAACAGAACTGGTGTATGTACTGAAAACTGAGGGAAAAAATGTTTCACTCACTTATTGAATTTGCACACATAAGGCATTATATTATAACGTACACAGAACTGTTGTATGCACTCGAAACCAAGGGAAGAAAAATGCTTCACTCACTTATTGAACTATTTGCTTTATTACTTAGGTTTGCAACCAAAGTGTAATATCTCCAAGACAGACCTGTATGCAATTTTTTCTGAATCATCCTTGTGAGGTTCCCAGGATTCCCTCTAGTTTACATTATACTTCACTGTAGCAAGCTACAGACCTGATGCAGAGTGTGCCTGATGGTCATACAGTGAAGAGCTTAACTAACTGGATGTCACAGCAAGATTTGGCCAAGTCTCATGCTAAAGCTGACATGGATTTCATTGTTTAGCACAACCTACAATTGTCCCCTACTAAAGGTTAATTTGTCGTCAGGATGAAGTAAGTGTTCTGCTCAACTTGAGCAGTCTTTCCATGGTTTCCAGAATTCAATTTGTAAATTTGTCTGAAGGATAAAGTCTCCCAGATTTCTTGATCACTCAATCAAATTTAGGCATATTTCCTTTGTCAGAGTTGATCAGAACTTTCACTTAGCACTTTCACTTAGCATCATTTCTACTTGTCTATTTTCCATAAAGATTTTTACCTGTAAGAGAATTTGGCTGACATGTTTTTTTTTTCCTGTAAGGAGTCTGCTAACTAATATTTTAAGTTGGGTAAACAACACGCTCTGTTCCCACTCTTCAGCTCTGCTTTGTACCAGAGAAATAGCATAGAAAAAATGTGAATGACTGAAGAGGGATTGTGTTTCAATAAAACTTTATCTACACAAACAAATCTGCATCAGATTTTTGCTTTCAGCTGTAGTTTTCTGTCTTTTGGTGTCTTACTTACACAGTACTGCTATAGCAGAAATACTACAAATGGATTGCTTTTATACCAAGTAGAAATGTACTCTATCATAGTTGAGGAGGCTAGAAGTTCAAGCTCAGGATATCAGCTTTAGGGATGATCTTCTTTAGAAGATCTTCTTCCTCTCTGGAGGAAGTTCCTTGACTCTTTTAACACCTAAAGGACTGACTTTCCTTAGGTTTCCAAGACTTAAAATTGTTACTGGAATAGGCATTTTGACATAGTCCTCCCTGGGTCTAAGGGAACCTTAGCACAAAGATTTTTGGACTCAAAGGACAGACTCTACCCCCTGGCTGTTCTTTTTTAGTGGTAATGCACCTACTCCTCTCACGCTCCTCTTTCATCTCTAACATGGCTAATCTTCATGACTACAACTTAATTCTTCTTCACTAACATGCTGGTCAGCTCATCCCTAAATTAGACGATAAGCATAGGCACAGAGGTTTTCATGGCATATTTCAGAATGGAGGAAAACAGGCCACACAATGAAGAGCAAACACACAATAATGAAAACTATGGCTTAGGTAAGTTGCTACATATTGGGGGACGGGGGCGACAATTTCAATCCATGACACATGGTTTGAAGGATGACATTCAAAAGGCAAAAGACAGATGAAGGTTGAATACATTGTCTTCAAGCTCACAATTTTTTTCTTTTTTTTCTGTAGCCCTAACCCTAACAAGCTCACAATTTCAAATTACCGTATAACACCAATGGTTTCTGTGTCCAATATACCGCTTTCAATAACTGTAATATTTAGTTCTAATTATGCAGCGGGTAGCTTCTTTGAGCTACTAAAATGTCCCAAATCAAGAATGTTCCCATTCAGTTGGTTCTGATTCAAAGCCACTCACTGGTCACAACTCATTCCTGACCAGGTGGGAAAGACATGCAGTTTCATGAAGAGGACCTTATTGATCATTGTAATTTCTAGGGAGTGTTTTAAACATATATTCCATCCCAACAAAATTCTACTTTCTTCATAGCTCATGCTATGGTCATAATTCAGATGCACATTTCCTTAACTGGCATGATTTCACCAAATGAAATTCGAATTGCAGTGACAGAGGAACCTATGTTATGACCTAGAATGTCAATAGTAAAAATGAAGAAAATTACATTATAAGGTCTTCTATAAACTAAAGAAGTTAACCTATTAACTGATATATTAAAACACATATGTATTTAATTAAAAATAAACTTTAATATTTTTAGCTTGTAATGTTTTAGGCATTTGAATGCTCAAAGAAAAACATTTTCTTCACAATCTGAAAGTAAATAAAAAAATTGCTAAAGGTTCTAAAATTATATATGTATATGTGTGTGCATATATTTATTGGTAATGAAAATATACAAAGCAAAACATATCAATGCAACAATTCTAGAATTTGATGGCACTGATTAAATTCATTGAATTATACAACCAATCTCACTCTTCCTTTGTTCCCTCTTGATTAACACAAGTACATTGTCCCTTAAGGTTCCTCTCTAAGCTCTCTAGCTATAGTGTCTGTTTGATCCAATTATTTTTAAAATCATTTCCATCAAGTCGATTCTACGTGAGATTTAAATTGTTTACTAGAGCAAGCAACCTTATGTTTTTCCATCTTAGTGACTGATGTGTTTGAACTGCTGGGTTTGTGGTTATACCTCTAGAGTTCCTTTGATCTCATATAGATGCATTTTAATATATCATAATGTCCATAGCAGACATTCTGCATCAGTTAAACTAAGCTATTGTTTGGCTAAAAGAAGGTGACAGGGGATATTTGGATGTTAAAGGTTAAATATTTTCTTTGGGCATTAATTTTAAGAATTCATCAATCTTCATGACTCCAAAAAATCTAATTCTTTAAGAATTTTCTATTCTGTCTACATATTTCACATTTTGATCAAGATTCTTCTGAAGTATCCTTGATAAAAAGGGTCAGTAATAGTGACTATGCACCATTTAATTCTCTGGTCTATGACAAAGGAGGCCTTTATTCATAGAAGTAACATTCAGAATTTTTAAATATCATGTAAAGTTCTTTAAGCTTTTGAATAGAGAACTTTACAAATTTTCTTGTAAATAAACATTTATGATAAATAGTTACATATATTTTAATTGTTGTTGCCTGCTGTTGAGTCAGTTTCAATTCAGAGGGACCAGGTGGGGAATAGAAGAAAGACCACCAGGCATGCTCCATCTTCAAAACGATTCTTAGGCTTGGACCCATTGTTTTAGCAGTTATATCGATCCAACTTGTCAAGAGGCTTCCTCTTTCTGTCCTCCACTCCTCTACCATGCGTGATACCCTTTTCTAAGAATTGATCTCTTCTGGCAATACATCCAAAGAACAAGAGAGAAATCTTACCACCCTTCCCTCAAAGGCATGTTCCAGATGGACTTCTTCTGAGGTAGATCTTTTTACCCTTTTTTGCAATCTGTGATACTTCCAATATTTTCATCTGCACCATTACTATTCTTCAGTCTTCTTTATTCAATGTGCAATTTTCACATGCATATGAGGCATTTGAAAATATCATGGGTTGGGTCAGGCATACCTTAGTCCTCAAAGTAACTCTTGCTTTTCAATACTTTAAAGAAGTTCTTAGCAGCAAATTTACTAATGTAATGAATCATTTGATCTCTTGACTTTGGGTTTAAAAATTAGTGAATAATATCAGTGGCATGCAATCTTTACAGTAGTCCTGATCAAATAGTAGGAAATGCAAAATAGAATTTCAAATTCTAAGGAATCATATTTATAAAGTTACGAAGGCTGGATGGGTTCTTGAGATGATTTCTCTAAAGTATTCTTAAATTATCTGTGCTTTTTGATATTCATATAAACTATAACTGCAAATATTTTATTACTTTTGAAAAAGTTAAAAGTTCCCAATAATCATTGTCATTTTATTTCTGTGGGTATGTACAAGTGTGAACCTTTATTTAAAATATTACTAATAAGCATTTATTGCATAATTGGATATTGTAACTTAGGTTGGTATATCTAGTTTTTTGTTATTTCCTCTTAAGTCTTGAGATTTGTCTTACTCAAATTTGGGTCTGCAGATTGAAAATAATCAACCCTTTGCCTGTATAACTAAAATATTTTTATTTTATACTTAAAATATTTTATTTTATTATTTCATTTTATAATTATATTTTTAAATTTTATTTTATAATTAAAACATTACCTAAGTGATCACTATTGACAAAAGTAAATTTTTTGCAATTATAAAGTAATGAAAAATTGGGAGTTTGCTTGGAAAGCATGTTCTAAATTTTAATGGGTTAAAAATAAGTGTGAAAGCTCAGTTGACCATTTATTTATCACAAAAATACAAAAACAAAAACAAACCCAAACCCTATAATTCATAAAATAAGTCAGTTCCTCTCATTTTTAATACAGAAATGGAATAATTTTCTGTGATTTTTTAAACAAGACATAGTGCCTGGCCTAAAAAACATCAATTCAAATGTAAATAATATCCATAATCACATATTCATATTCATACAAATATATAATTGGAATAATTATCAATGTTCTGAAGAAAATGTCAACGTGAAGTACAAAAATCTGTATAATTAAGGACACTAAGTTTATTTCTTTGAAAGCAAGTTCGAGAAAATTTGAAACCATGGCATTTGAACAAATATCTGTAGGAACGCCAGAAAAATAGTGTGACTAGAGTGCTCCTTAGACACTAGGATGCTGAGACTTTGTACGTCTTTTGAACCTGTTGTCAGGGGAGACCAGTCCCTGCAGAAGGACATCATGTTTGGTAAAGTGGAGGGCAGCAAAACAAAGGAAGGCCCCCAAAGAGATGAATTGGCCTAGAGGCTTCTGTAGTAGGTGCAAGCAGAGACACAGCAGTGAGGACAGTCCAGGGCCGGGCAGTGTTTCCTTCTGCTGGGCAGATCTCACTATGAGTGCGAGATAGCTAGATGGCTTACGGCAAAGTAAGTGTGAAGGTCACATTTCTAATGCATGCAAAAGTGGGATGTGTACATAAGTTGCTTAGAATGCCCGTTTACTTATATCTATATAGAGAGTTATCTTGCAAAGTTATGCATTATCTTTTGCAAAGCTATGTACTTTTAAAATTTTTATAATTCCATTGAGGGTTCTTGCAGATATGATAACAATCTGTAATTCAACTAGATCGAGTTGAGTTGTGCAATTGCTACCACCATCATTTTGAAAGCATTCTTTCTTCTAGAACTCTGTATATCAGCTCCTCTTTATCTCCTCCTTCCATTCTCCCCACCACCACCCAGAATCCCTTATTATTACATTATATTATAATATTTAAGTTATATTATGCATTATTTATATTACATCATATTAATTTATTGTTCTTTCTTACACTATCCAATGTATTGTTCATCTACAATTCTGGTATTCATTCTCCTCCAATGGGGTTGTAAAGTTGTCATTTTATCAGTTCCCCATTCCACCCTACCCCCTTTTCTTTTCCCAGGGAATCATTCATTATTCCCAATACTATTTCTGAAGGGTTTATAGATCTTGTATTTCATGCATCAAACAGTCTTAATTATACAAATGAACATATGCAAGTCAAACAAGATTAATGAAGCAAAACTAAGATGACAATATAAGGGAGGAAATATTAAAGAACTAGAGGGTAGTTATATGTTTATCAGTGCTATACTGCCCCCTGGATATATCCACCCTTCCATGTGACCCTTCAGTAAGGGACTGTCTGATTATCTCACAGGGGGGTTTTCAGTCTCCACTTTGTCTACACTCCTTCATGTCAATTTGATTGCCTGTTTTTGAACTTCTAACACCTATTCCTGCCAGCATCTCATAACCACACAGGCTGGTGTTCTTCCATGTGAGCTTTTATGCTTCCTTGCTAGGCAGAATATGTGTGTGTATCATATATGTGTGCATGCATGCATAGATAGATTGCAATCCATACATATACATGTTCTTGAATATCCTTCTAAATCCAGGAAGTTTCATCATCAGTTTTTCTAACACAGATTGCCCACAGGCAAAGCTTACACAAATGCCTGTTACCCACTATAAATGCTGCTTATTTCACACACCTTCCAGTAATCAAATCCTTCAAGAAAGATCCCAGAGTATGTATGTGCTGGTTTATTCATAATTAAATTCCTCATGTAATGTCTTCATGGGTAAGCATATGTGTAAGACAGCTGTCTAGATTTTCAAAGGAATTTTCATGTCATGCTAAAGTTTAATATTAACAATAACTTATAGCAGCCCCGTGTAAGCTCTCCTAAACTGTAAATCTTTGTGGCAACAGGCAGTGCCCTCTTTCTCCCAGAAAGCAGTTGATGGATTTGAACGGCCCACTTTGAGTGTATTAGCAGATATTCAGTTGGGATAATCCAAAGTATTCAAGTTAGTAACTAAACACTTATAATGTTTCAGTATGACAGATGTTGAACTTTATGAAATTCCTTTGTAATACCAAAAAAATTAAGTACTCAAATAAATCAAGAAATTTGTTTCCTGGAATGGGGATGGTATGGAGTCTCAATTGACAGGAAAGGGGCATGAGAGAGATTTCAGAGGTGAAGGAAATGTAAATCTTGAGAGAGATTTCAGTACACATTTGTCAAAATTCCTTGAATTAACACTGAATATCTCTACATTTCATTATATCTGTTATTACCTTACTGATCATGATCATCCCACCAATATATAGTATAAATAAATACATTTCACATATGCCATGCTTTTTGCCCCATATTGACACACTCCCCTCGTACCTCAGTTTGTCTGGTGTTTCCTGGTCCTGTGACCACAGATGAGATGTTCTTAGCAACAAAGCAACCCCAGAAACTCTCTGCCTTTCTCTATTCTATATCTACTTGTTTAAGTTATTGCAGCACATCAGTTCCTTTCAAATGTTGTCAGTGACATATATTAAATTGAAAGATAATTAACAAAATAGCATTTAAAATCAATTGATAAAAAGGGATGCCCCTGCATGATTTCTTTAAGCTTATATATGATCATGCCCTCTGTGGGAAGCAGGGGAAAGAGAGGCCTTTTGACTATAAAGAAATTCAGCTCACAGTCAGTGAAAGCAGGTAAAATTAACAGTATAAAGACTGTCTTCCCACCGCTGCTGTTTTGATATAGGTAGCAAGTAATATGTCTATGGCCCAGTTTCTCCCCAGAAATGATTTCTCATAAATTGTACTCTTGAATTCAGCTATAGAATATCAACAGCTGAAAGCTAACCTTATAGAGCAGGACTAGTGTCCTTAAAAGAGAATATACTTTTGCATTGGGTTATATGTGATATGCCTACTTTAAGATCAATTTTCCACTCTAATCTTTGATATCTCAAATCTTCATTCTAAAACTTTGTTAAGGGTAGAATAAGACATGGCTGCACATTGAGTCAGGAGCCCTGGTGATGCAATTGGGCTGTTATATACATTTTCCCTATAATGTTACTGAATTGATAAGAAGTCCAAGAAAGTAAAAGCATACACATTTTTAAAAATAGCCTTATATAATTGCTATCAATGAAAAATGACGATTTCCACTTAGAAAGCACCAAAATACAGCAACAACTACAAAAAGAGTAGGGGACAACTTGGAGAAAGAGTTCAGCTCTATTAACTTTATTCAAGTTTCTTTCCTTCTAAACAGTGCTGACTACCTAAGTCTAGTGACTTCATAAATAATGGCAATCAATACTAAAGTCCCTTGAAATTAAGAGAATGTGGATTTATTATCCTTTCATTTATTCTAAAAGAGCGAAAATCCATGTTCATGAAAAATAATTTAAGCCTACAAATGGGAAAATAAACAAATAAGCACAAAAAGTGCATGTGACTAGAATCCAGATGTACAAATGACTAATCATACGATAGCAGAATTTTTTAGGTTTTGTGCGTGGATGAAGTTACCTTATAAATTAATAATTAGAGGCCAGAGAGAAGAGCTTGAAATGCAGCTTGAAATGTGAGCACAAATTTTCAACATGCTTTGTCTAAGTGTTATTATAATAAAATATTTCAAGTGCTCAGCAATAATGATATCCACTACAGAAAAAAAACCAGTAGAATATGAATAAAAGGAGCATAAATGAAAAGAATGCAACTACTAAAGCCTGATGCCAGGGAAACTATCAAGTAGATTTGTTAATGAGAACATTTTCAAGAATAAATGCCAGGTACCAATAACAGAATGTGGTGATTTTTAAAAGGATAATTAAGATAGATAATAATTAAAAGGAAGCAAAAATGAAACATAATACCTCAAAATGCCTTATTTAAACATATGGAAACATATGTTGTCAACAGAGACTCAATCCAGGAGAAATAAATCATGTTTGGTAAAGTATGGGATGGTTTAGCAGAGGCATACCTCAATGAGATAGATTGAGACAGTGACTGAAAAAATGAACAGAAGCTTAGGAATGATTGTTAGGATGTTTTCGTTCTGCATAATGCTTGTATATAGTGTGTGTAGGGCCCCTTTGTGTCATAACAGACATAACAGTGCCTAACAACAAAAGCACGGTGTAAATATTCCTACCACAATCAAATCCAAAATATCAGTATGTTATTGTGTTAGAAAAAAGTGCATAGTAGCATATAATCGGATAGTATTTCTACCATAACTAAACTGTATGCAATCTTAAAAACATAGAAAGTATTAAAAGTTTTAGAAATTTTGGATTATGAGGTTCTCCTGTGTATGCTCCTTGACAGCATTTATATAAGTTTAGGTTTATACAATTCATTAAATTACTGCTCATAAAATTACAGTACTCAAAATTTAGCCATTGGCTCTGGGTGAGTGTACTCTGAGATGTGCCTCTGTCAGGATCAGGTTATGGTACAGGGGAAGGATGCAGTAGCAGCCTAACCAGCTACAGGGATGCTTCTTCAGCTGTGGTGCAGTCAATTCTGAAATAGCTGCCAATCCCACAGAACCTGTGAGAGAAGCATACAAATTGAGTCTCAGTCCTCCTTCTCGATTTTCAATTTAGCAACACAGTTTGGAAATATTAACGAGTATCTATGCTTCAGCTTATGAGAAAATATTCTGGGTTTCTCAGCATACTTTTTCAATGCCTTTGAATAAGAGAATATAGAGTCAAAGAATATTTGTAATTGCTTATTAAGAAATTCAAAAGGCAGATTCAGATTAAACGTATCCCTTTACATTCTGGTTTTCAGATGTTATGAAAGTATTCCCTTGCATAAGGTAAATTACTGATAAAACTTCTTTCCCTTCTAATTCCTTAACTGTCAGGGGAAAAATAAGAAACCAAAATTTAAAGCTATAGTACAAGTCTCAAAGAAAACATTTGCTATGGTAATATTTGCTAAAGAATTTGTATCCAAAATATACTAATAATTCTAAGAATTCAGTGATAAGAACCCTAACACTATGCTCACATTCACCTAGTTGAGGGTCTTTCTCTTTTTCACTCCCACTCTGTGGCAATGTTCCTGGGAGAATCTGGGAGAAAGGCATAGAAAGTGCAGGGTGCTGCTGTCTCTCCTGTACTGATCTTGACGTCACTGGCTATCAGCACCCTTGGGTAACTGGAACCCATGCTTCCAAGTCTCCTGGAATATTCACGTCTTGAGTCAGGTTGAAGGCGCTGGTTTCCATGATTCCTGGAAAAATGCTAGTCTCAAGGTAAATAGGACCTCAGGCCAGCTCACCTAATGTCTTTCCACTTTAAACAGCTCTGAGACACAACTTATCAGAATGCTTCTAGATTCCCTACAGTAACAGCTAAACTCCTATAATAATATTGGACAAGAGTGTCCTGTAATTCCATTGAGTGGTTGGTCCTGCAATGTGATTGGACAAAATAATCTTTTAAAACAACTGAATAGCTGGCTCAGTCAGTTAGACCTTATTTACATAACTCAGCCGGTAATACCTCATTTACATAGCCCACAGTATGAGGTCAATTGTTTTGCATGCTGC
The DNA here is from genome assembly GCA_004026705.1 of Nesogale talazaci. Taxonomy (NCBI): domain Eukaryota; kingdom Metazoa; phylum Chordata; class Mammalia; order Afrosoricida; family Tenrecidae; genus Nesogale; species Nesogale talazaci. The sequence continues at coordinate 36,633 of PVJH01000715.1, read as the reverse complement.
AAACTCATGACCTTATAAGGATATGTTTGGAAACCAGGAAGTATGAGAAAGAAACGATCTGATTGATCAATGAAAACTATATAATCCTTGCAAAAGCTGTAATAAAGTTAGATCTGTGCCACTGAGCTGGTTTCGGGAGTTGGTGTGCACAATTGGATAAACTCCATCGCCCTCATTTTCCTGCCTGCCACACCTGTTCCCACGCCACACTACCAAGCATGAAACCCTTCCCCAAGAACAGCTCTCTCCTAATAAGTTGCCAAAGTGTAAAAGACAAAATCTAGGGGCATCTGGCTACATATTTTTCAAGATAGATTTGTTGGTTCTTTCAACAGCCGTGGTGCTTTTAATTTTCTTTGCCAGCACCATCGATTCTTCGTTTGTCTTCCTTCTTCAATGTCCAACTTTTGTATGAATTTGGGTCAATGGATCCAGGACTTGGATCAGGTGCACCTGATCAGGTCCTCAAAGTAATGTCCTTGCTTTTGAACACTTCACTCAGGTAATGTATCGTGTAATCTCTTGACTGCTGCTAACATGCACATTAATTGTAGAGTCAAGCAAGATGAAATATTTGAAACTTTTAATCTTCTCTCCATTAATATAATGTTACCTATTATTTATTTATGATGATGTTTTTAAAACAGCTTATGAGGACTGATATTTGTGCTGTACAGTTCTATGAGTTTCAACCATGGCACTGTAACACAGATCAAGTATGGAAATTTTAGCTAATATTTCTAGTTAATAATTGTCCATTTTGGCAGTTGCCATAAAGTCCACTTTATGGTGACCAAGTGTACAAAAGATTCCAATATTGCCTGATCATGTTCCATCCTTATTGATGTTTGCCAGTTCATTGTTATGGTCACTGTGTATTTTGCAAACCACACAACCAAAGGGGCTCATCTTCTAGAACTAGATTATGATCCATAGGGTTTACGTTCTCTAGTTTTACATTGACTAAGACCACCTTTCTCTTTAGCCTGTCTTCATCTTGGATATTGAAAAGGAGATCCTCCTCATAACTGAAAAATGGATTGCATGACTTCTAACATCATATAACATAAAAAGTAGACTGGGCCAAAGACCACTGGGAGATAACTAATAATAATATTCAAGCATTGATGTTCATTTATAAATTGTAACCAATGTATTACAAGCATACAATATAAATTAATAGGAGAAATTGTGTGCCACCAGAAAAAGGTATATCTGAAACATCTGTAATGTTATCATACATTTAATAGATACTTAAAGCTACTCTAAGTTATTGCTGCTGCCAAATGCTTTCAATTTAATTCCAGCTCTGGGTGACCTTCTAGGACCAAGTACAGCTCCCCAGTAGGGTTTTCTAAGCTGTGATTTCCAGATTTTGCCTCACACAGAACTGCTGGTTGTATTGAAATCTTAACATTTGGGTTAGCAGCCAAATGCTATTCATTGCTCCCCAAAGACTCCTTTTTCTAAAAGTAAAATGTATTCATACGAAGAAAGTTGAGGAAGATTTGCCAGAAGTGCTGGGGAGATAGAATAGTCATACTTCTTTCACTAAAACACACTTGATAACCCACAACAAATAAGCTTAACCAATGCCTCTAAGGTGAGCGCAATTAAAAATTTAGGAAGGAGATATTTACCTACAGAAGAAACCAGCAAATTTTTGAGGAGTCAGCCCTGTCCCTCACAGCAATTTAAAAACTATTTGAGCATCATAAATATATATTTTACAAACAAATGAAATCAGCAAAATCCGAACCATATCCCTTAAAATGTCATAAGTGAAACTATGATGATTTTATTTTCATTTTCAATTTTATTTCAGAGCACATGTATGCACTGAAAGAGCTACATATGACCCTAGAGCCACAGTTTGCCAACCTGTGACCTAGAGAGTATGAAGAGATTCATTACTCAGGTAATGGATCTCTCTGAGAGGATAAAGAAAACTTCCTCAAGCAGTCCAAAATAGATTGAGAAAGCAAGCAAAGGATAGTGGTTTGTGCTCTTTCATGATGTGGTCCATGGTTCTCACATAAGCAGGTCTTTCAGGTCTAGAAATTCCACTAGTGCCTAAGAAAGAAACACCTGAAATTCCTCTTAACAGTCAGATCAAATCTGGGTAAAAAGAAATAAAGATGTTGTGGAATCAAAGGCCATTAGCAGCCAGACATCAAAACTGAATGCCTATTTGAAAAAGAGTAAATTGTTATGAGTAATTGATTATTCCAACTCTTACGATTAAAAACTTCATAAGGATTTTCTCAACCACAACTGAAACCCTTTGTTTTCCCATTCATATAAGGAGAAACTAATTTTCAATTGGTCAAGGGGACATACATGTATGTTTTAATTCAGTTGTATATAATGTGGCTTTTTTAAACAAAAATATTTATAATTTCTGTACACAAAATGATGAAAATCTTCCCATTGGGAACAATGGATATTATCAGTACAAGATTGACATCTTTGTACTACAGCATCCTGCAACAATAATACATCAACTAACATTTTTAAGGCACTTAAAAGATGTTTTGACATGATTGTTCCTTGTGTTTATTTTCTTGTTTGTTTGGGTATGCTACTCACCTTTAATCAACGATGGATCTATGAACCAATATTTTTTTTAAATCCCTTTGTTGGAGCCTTGCACAACTCTTTTCACAATCCTTACTCCATGCATTGTGCCAAGCACATTTGCATGTCCATTGTTGTAGCACTCAGCTAATCTGGTGTCAATTTGAGAACTGAGAGTAGGGATGAGTTGTAGCTTGTCAATATGGAGATAGCCAACGGAAACCTCTGTGTGGGCATGGATTCTCCTTCGAGAATTCTGGGAATGCTGGTACTTCCTACTTGGAAGCAGAGCAGGAGACACTCTCTCCCTCCCTTTGAGATGATTGACTGACAAGACACAAAGTTTACTTTCTTGTGGAAGTGAGATGTCCCTGAGGAGAGGTCACATGGACTTACCCTGATGTGGTCAGAAGCCTGGACCCTTGCCAGTGCTGAGATCCTTACAATGCAACTGGAATTCAAAGACTTGTTTGTGGTCAGCAATTGTTTCCCACAGTTGTCCTAAAACTTGAGTCAATTATTGCATGTGTGCATGACTCCCTAAAGTTTAAATTCTTCAGTCAGAGGTTAGTATTCTCTATGCATTATAATTTCAAGCATAATTTTGTTGGGGGCTCATATAACTCTTTTCACAATCCATCCATCCATCCATTGTTTGCCCAGCACATTTGTACATTTGTTGCCCTCATCATTCGCAAGACATTTGCTTTCTACTTGAGACCTTGGTATAATCTCCTAATTTTCCCTCCCTTGCTTTTCCCCCTCCCTCATAAATGCTTGATAATTATTATTATTATTATTATTATTATTATTTTGTCATATCTTACACTGCCTGATATTTCCCTTCACCCACTTTTCTGTTGCCCATCCCTCAGAGAGGCAGTTCTATTTTTTTAATTGTTATTTGTCCTAAATTTTCATGGTTTGCTTAAAACTTTTTAAATGTACTTGAAAATAATTAAGAAGTTAGACATTTGTGTATTTTTTACTTGTTTACTTTATTACTAACCATTTAGTAAAATACTTAACGCATGCTTTTCCATAAGATTTTTTCTAGCACTTCCCAGGAATGTGTAAATTTTGCGTTTTTGTGGTTTTCTGTTACAATTTATTGCTGTTTATAATCAAATTGCACAACAACAGGAGAAGTCACATCAGGCATTATAAGGATTATATATAGATCCATAGAATTGGTTTTCCCTTTCTATCCCACCTTCATTTCTCCCATCCAGTATCAAAACTCTTACCACTGTGTTTTTTTTTATGGATTTAACCACATTTATAGGATGGTGACAATATTCCAGGCCTAGATTGCCCCAGCATGCTCACCTTTCTCTGGGAGCCACTGGTCTTGAAGGGATCATCTGTCCTGAATTCCCTGTGTTTTCCTTTCCTCTACGTACTACTGTACACCCTGTGGTATAGCTGGATTTGTAAGATATAATTGGGATCATTATAACGGTGGTGGTGGGAGCATTGAAGAACAAGAGGAAAGCTGTTTTTTTGAAGTTGTTTACGATTCTTTTTTTAAAAAAATCATTTTATTAGAGGGTTCATAGTGCTCAAATCAGAATATATACATACATGATTTGTGTCAGTATTTAAATCTTTATTTTTTTGGGGGGGTGGACTCTTACAACTCTTATCACTATCCATACCTACATCCACTATATCAAGCACATTTGTACATATGTCACCATCACTGTTCTTAAGGAGCAAATGAAACCATTGTTCAATCTCCTGCCAGACATTTCCTTTGAGATGTTCTCCTAAAAGAAGTCGGGGTATCTCAGATTCACAGTTGCCCTACCTATTGCATATGTACCTAATAAAGGCTTGTATATCTTGTGTGTGTATAAAAGTACACACACACACACACACACACTTTTCTTTAACTGTAAAATTTGCTCTTTCTTGATTCCAATATTGGGACGGGTCCCTATTATTCCAGTGTGTATGGTCTTTTTCTTCCTTAATCACACTTGCAGCTCTTAAGGACCCATTTGCCTGTGGAACTGTATCCCACATACCTTTTCTTTGAATATAAAGCCAAATAAATTTACCTCACTTTATGTGTTTCCATCTCTGGTAGCAACATAGTTCCGCAATTCACACTGTGTCAGGTCTTTAAATTCAATCCCCAAATTCTGTTTGTCTGTTCTTCATCTGCAGCTGTGAAACATTCCTACTAAAAGCTATTAAGAAACTATCTCTATAATGAACCTCAGGAATATAAAACTCTGACGAAGTAACCAAAGAAAATGTCTTGTCATGCAAGATGAAAGGACATTCTAAAGGTCATGGGATTTTATTTTGTTGTTGTAATTCAAGAGGTTGAATTTCTGAAACTGTCTCATAGCAAAGACTTTAACAAGTGCAAAAAGGACATACCAGAGACGTTACCAATATTAGGTGGTTAGATTAGGGACAGTGGGGGTTTTTTCCCCAATGCCTGCAAAGGGCCCCAAAGCTGGGGTCTGACAGAGATCAGGGACTCTAATTGGACACCTAGGGGAAAGATCCAAATGGAACATGGTCAGGCAGAAGCCCCCTTGGTCTGGTGTGTGGTCCGCCTGGGCACAGGCCCCTGACATCATGTAGATGTGCAAACATGCAGCAAGTAAGATTGAGCAATAACCTCCACCACATCTTCCACAAGCGGGGTTGGTGGGAGAGAACAAGAGTCATATAACCTGGCACACAATGCTCTTTTCCCCACCGGTCTATTTTACTCTGCTCTTGCTCAGGTGCATGCTCTGTGGAGGGACACCTGCATGGCCCCTCAGAGTGCCTCCAGGGTCTGCAAGGCCACAAGGCCTCTTCACCTAAGGGGATTCCCCAGTTCTGCAGCTGAACGTTTCGCATTCCCTATTCCTTTATTCTTTCTTCGAGTATTTTGTGCCTACTGGTGAACCCTGTGTGTCTTCTGCACAGAAATAGCATGTCCCTTTTGAGACTGTAATACCTGAAACTTCCCTTTTCAGTATACTCACTTGGATTACAAAAAGGCTTCTGAAAGGTGAATTCTTTCAGTGTCGCAAAACAAGAACCAATACATAACTCACCCTAAACCTAACACCATGAATGAAAATCAACTCTAACTAATGGTAAATGATAATTCATTAGAAAAGAGGATTTGCACTTTCATTTTCCTTTCTAGAACATATATTTTGATCTCCCTATTTATATATACAACTAGGCTATGTGTATAATACTCAACCATTTCAAGAGGTAGCATATGATCAAGATTTAGTGATTTGAGGAAAGAAATTCTCACTGCACAGAAGGCATTAACCAAAACAAAACTAAAGGAATTGATGAAATACCAATTGAAAGGCTTCAACAAGATGATGAAGCACTGGAAGCCCTCATTCATGTATGCCAATAAATCTTGATGACAGAAACATTGCCACCTGAATTAGAGACATATTTTCAGCCATCCCAAAGATAGTTGAACCCCCCCCCAATGAAATATATACATTAATGTCATTAATATTACGTGCAAGTAAAAATTTGTTGATGATAATTCAACAATAATTAGAGCAGTGAATAACAGAGAGCTGCCAGATATTCAGTCTGTGGAGGATCTGGAACGATGGATGTCACTGATAATTCAGATGGATTTTGCCTGAAAGCAGAGAATACCAAAAATCATTGACGATGCAAAGGCACTCAACTATGAAACATGGAGCGTCAGTGTTGGAGAAAGACTTATAAATAACCTGAACTACACAGAAGACACAACTGCACTTGCTAGAAGTGAAGAAGCCTGGGAGAACTTGATGATGAATATCAAGGCTTGTGTCTTTCACTATAAATTACTACTCAATGTAAAATAGTCCCAAAACCTTACCACTGAACCAATAGATACTATCATGACAAATGGAGAAGAGACTGAAATGCTCACAGATTTTATCTTACTTGGATTCATCATCCAGTGGAAGCAGCAGCTAAGAGATCAATGACAGATTATAGGTTTTGTGTGCGCATCGGTTTCCTTTAGGGTGTGATGGTGCTCATTGCGCTGAAAAAGTGAATTTTTTTTCCTTCCTGTTTTCTTCTTCTTTTACTTTGTCAATCAAGTGACAATCAAGTGACCCCAAGAAAAAGCTGCTAAAGCCATGATACTGGTCTTTTAATAGAGATCTTGATGACTAGAAGGTCCTTATGCAATCCCAGAAAGCAAAGCCTTTTAAATGTTATATCTGTCATGACAAATTGTACAGAGGTACTGGTTTGACTCTTCCTTGCATGCAAGTAACATAAAGAGACATGTGCCACACCACATAGTTGGAATAGAAGGTAGTCTAGAAAAAAGACATGAATCAAATATGACTTCTTGAACAGAAAACACAAGAAAGTAAAACGAAAATGAAGTGACATGATGATTCTGAGGACTATAAATCTGTAACTTCAACTTCAGTTCAACCACAGTCTATTCAACCTCAACAAGGTTATTTCCATCCAAGGACACAGTCTGCTTGACCACCAGTCACAGGAGATGAGGGATGTCACCACACATAATTCCATTATGACCAAGCACCCCTTTTTTAATCCCGGGACTTCCACCAGTTATGTTAGGCATGCCATCTGGATTGCATCATCAGGGAAAATACATGAAGTTATTCTTTCAGTAAAAACATAATGATTCCAATGAATGACATGATGCCACAGGCATGGCCCACCTGTTGTGCATCCTTGAATTCTTCCAGTATCTGATTCACAGTCTGTTTCAGTACCACGTATCCTTAACCTAGCTCCTGTACCAGAAGCAGCATTCTACTCCTCTAGTTACTGGACCTTCTTTCCCCTGGGATGGAACAGCCTCAGACAGTTGTCCAAGAACCTGTTGGTACATATTTCAAACTCTTAAATAGTACCCAATCAAAACCTACAGAATCCCCTAAGCCTACGTTCCTTATTTAAACATAGTTTGAAGCACGAGTACCACAAATAACAGGGCAGCTAAACCAGTGGTTTCAGTAACAAGTAAGCCTGCGACACTTTAAACAGTCAATGCAACCAGTCAATTGGCCCACCCAGATGAGAATATATCACTGGAAGAAAGAAGATAAGTCACCCAAAGATCAGCATAATCCTCTTCAACCAGGATAGGCTCCCAGTGGGAATCCACTGGTTGAATCATTCATAGCTATGCCACCAAAGCAGCAGCTAATAAACCTCCCAGTGCGGTCTTACAGTCAGGATAGTGTTCATCATCAAGACATGACAGGCTACTTTCCTGGCACTCTGCTACCCTACGATGGGAGACCATCAAGGTGGGTCTTCTGTGTCTCCAGTGGAAGTGAGATCTCCTCTGATGTTGGAAGATGACTGATGTTGATCTCATTTGATCCAATCTAATAGGTTTGGAGTTTAAACATTTCTCAACATGTACTCTTTTTTGTGCCCAAACATTCATCAATTAGCGCTTCATTGTAACTTTAAAAAAATTATCCTTCTACATACTAGTAACTATTGGATACTTACATGAGAAAAGTTACTTAGACTAATAAAGCATGTATTTCACCTAGGTTTATGGAAGTAATGTATAGTATAACTGGATTTATTAAACTATGGAGACAATGGAACTACATAAACATCCTGCTTTAATAAAGATAAGTTCTGTAAGTTTACATTGGTGTTTGTAAAGTCATTCCTTCACTGCATTTCTGATGCTCTTAGACTTCCTTACTCCAACTTAGTTTAGTGAGTACTGTAACTATTTCCAAGTACCTGAATGGAAATAGAAATATAAAATGATATTTTGTATATGTAGAGTTCCTCACGTCACAAGGTTTAAGAAATCTAGCCCAACAAAGTCATGCAACATTGTGCAGTTCATTGCAATGAAATGAGAGAAAAACCATAGTTTGAAATGTATTCATGACTCCATTTTTGGACCACAGTCTAAAACATTTGTACAAAAGCATGTCACAATAGATATCTACATAAAAATATCCAAAGTTATCAATGCAAAAGAGAAAGAGAGAGAGAGGTCAAATGACAAGTGACATTGAGTAAATTTACTGCACCAGATTTCTTTAAGGTATTAAAAAGTAAGTCCTTACTTTGATGATGAAATGTAACTGAGCCAAGCTATGGCATTTTCAGTCGCCTCATAAGCATGCAAATGCTGGATATTGAGTAAGGTAATACAAAAAAAATGGAGACGATTGATGGTGCTGGGGAAGAAAGTTTAAATCAGTATGGACTTGACAAAAGGACTAACTTTGTCTTATAAGATGTATGGCCAAAATGCACCTTAGAAGGAAGGATGGTGAGATGCCATTCCATGAACCTTGGACATATCATTGGAAAAAAGCAGTCCCTATAAAAGGATAGCATGTTTGGCCATAGTAAGAGACTGTGAAAAATGGAGAATCCTAGCTTGATCGGATGGATTGGTGCAGAGGGATAGTTGTGATACAGGACCTAGTGTTTCCTCCTGTTGGCCGTCACTGTGTGTTGGAGTGAACACAAACACACTTAACAATGTGTAGGACATCTTCTGGGACAAAGTCTTTCAGGAAAAAATATTGGAATTTATGTTCTTCCTTGTCTTTTCAGTATTTAAGATTGGTGTTTTGTTTTTGTTTTTGCTTTTGTTTTAGGGAAAGAAACAGATGAATCGACACTGTCACTGCAACAATTGGCTCAAACGTAAGAATGACTGTAAAGGATAGATTGACAGAGTGACTGTAACTATAGATTCAAGCATAAAAGCAATTGTGAGTGATGGTGCAGGACCAGGCTGCATTTGCTCCAGTTGTACATAGGATCGCTGTGATAGTTACATAACCTGTCAAAGTGAGAGCACTAAGAGTGAAGGGGTAGTGTTCAGCCTGTCAATCAAGTCACAGCTAGATGACCTCATTTGGGGGCAAAGCAGAGATATACAGCTCACTGGAGTCGTGCCCAGTCTCTGCTTTACATTCCTGATCTTAAGCCACAAGGCACTCGGAGCCATCCTGATGGCAAACAGAGCCCTGGAGGATCTCCCACCACCACTTGATCCGTAAGACTTTCCATTCACAGGTCTGTGATCTTCCTGCATTCAGCATCATTGCATGGGTGTCCTGAGTCTGAAGAGAACTTTATAGATTGCTATCAGACATATCGGCTACTATAGGACTCTATAGACTGGACTGGGTTGTGATTCTTTTTAATGTATAATTACCCTTTATATAATATGCTATCTTTTACACATATGAGTGTCTATGGATTTGTTTCTGTAGTCTACCTGCACTAACACAACATATGAGTGTCTCTGGATTTGTTTCTCTAGTCAACACAGACTGACACGTCACTACAAATCTCCTGATTAATAGGAACTTCTTTTCTTCTTCTTTCTCTCTCCCTCACCTCTTTCATTTTTCTCCCTTTGCCCTTTTACCTTCCTTACATAAACTGCTTCTTTTCACCAAAGAAGACTTTTTTTATTTTTGCAAAACTCAATATACTTAGTAGTTTAAAAAAAATCAGTGTGAGATCCAAGATGATTCAAACCCGAGTCCATTGCAATGAGTGTTTCGAGGTCTGAGGGTTCCTGGTGTCATGCTACTCTTCCCCAGCTCCCTATCTCCTACCTGACCTTGTCCTTTTGCATGATACTAACTCCTACTGGGTCATAGCAATAGTCAAAGCACTTGGTTTTAGATGAGTGGCTTATGCCACCAGTAAAACATAAGCATTGAGATCACAGATTTAAGCATTTTCGAGGTACTCTTATTTTTGTGTTTAGGAACTAATAACCTAGTATAAAAAATATGTTCTTTCAATGCCTGTTTTGCTTGCTTCACAAACTTTCCACAGAATCAAGAATCAACTATCAAGGGAAACACCGTAGAAGCCAAGCAGTCGAGGGGGCTGCCTGATGATGGAGTGATCTATGCAAGCAGGTGTGAAACCGCTAGATCTGAGAAAATTATTCTGAATGCTAGCAAAAAAAATATCCGGGAAATATTCTGTAAACTACACAGAATTCTACACAGGCTCAGACAGTACTATTCCACTGTGCAAGTATCCCTGTGACTATAAAGATATATGAGATATTATGTCTATGCTATAAATACTTGAATATGGGGGGCAAGGTTACTTGAAGCAGGGGAAAAGAACATGAACATACCTAAAAAAAAGTCACATTATTAATACATCAAAATAATAAACATGTTTTCTGAGTGCTCAGAAAACATATTTCATATCCAATTAAGAAAACCGCGTTCAGATCTTATAAAAGTGAGGGACCATAGATGTGAAGTAAAGTTCTCCCAGAGATGGGAACGCTGGAGTCAGAGGCATTGTATGGAAATTCTGCTGTTGCTGTCTGGTGCCATCAAACCTGTTTAGACTCCTAGTTTAGACCTGATGGAGAACACAACCAAACACCACCTGGTCCTGGACCAGGCTTCAAAATTGTTTTAATGTTTAAGTCGATTGTGACGGTCACTTATAGCCTAACTTTTATTTACACTTCCTAAATGTCTTCAAAAGTAAGAACAAAGCTCATCCACAATATTATGTTTTATGTAATATATATTTTTGACAGCTACATATGATGGCAAAATTGATCAAGTAAACTCTCAGTAAGATGTGCAAATTTCGAATAAAATAAAAACTCATTCTACAAAATATATATGAATTATGTAGAATGTACTAGGACATGTGTTTGGTGCTCAAAGTTGACAGTTGAATAAGGCACTCTGTACATTAATAATCTGAAAGACAGTAAACTTGGGATACTAATTGTGGCAGTCAGGTACTCGTGTCAATTTCATAATTGGGAGTCTGGCCAGTCAGTCTGGAGATAGGTAATGGAACCTCTATGTGGGCATGGTTTTCTCCTAAGAATTCCGGGAAATCTCATCATATTTCCCCCATGCGTGTGAGAGACTTACCACTGAGTCTCTTGGAGACACTCTACTGACAAAACACAGGCTAATTCCATGCGAGCCATCCCAGAGAAGAAGCCACGTGGCCTTACCCTGATGGAACCAGACCTCTGAGACCAAAAATGCCACATGGAGACTCCTGCCAGTGTTGGCATGCTTTAGAAGCCCCAGAGAGGCTCCTGTCAGCCCTGAGAAGTTTCTGCCATCACCGGATACACGAGACTCTGCATCCACTGACCTGGTATCATTTCCTGTGGTTCGTGAGTCTCACGGGGACTTATGGATTAGTATCAGATATATTGGCTAATATTGGACTTGGGGACGTGGACTGGAGTGGGTTGGGATATTTTCTCAGTGTTCCATTTGTTTGGTATATAAACCTCCCCCTTATATGAGTATGTATTTTTATGAATTTGTTTCTTTAGTCTACCCGGACTAACACATTAATAAAGCCTTTAGTGATAGTGTTGAATTCTGTAGTGCCCTACTGGCACAGAGGTTATGACTTGGGCTTTGATCCAGAAAGCCAGCGGATTGAAAAGACCAGGTATACTTTATAGACTGCTATCAGCTAATATAGGACCATGGGCTTAGACTGAAATGGGTCGGGATTTAACTTAATGTACAATTACCCTTTACATAAAACTGGGGTAGAAATCCAGGGTGTTCTATTCCAATTAACAGTTACAGTCTGATAAGCTCATAAGGACAATTCTACCCTGCCATGTAGAACTGCTACAAATCGGCACTAACTCAATGACAGTTCATTTTATTTTATTTGAAGCTAAAATAACCTCAAATATCTTTTCTTAGGACGATAATAGCTGGTATTTACTGGTGTTGTGCAATAATGTATACTTTCAGATGAGATTCTAGTCATATACAATCTTGCAATAACTTCATTTTAAATCATATTCAGGTGATGTTGCCAAATGTTCCCACATCCCACTATCTCCCAATGATGCTGAATAATCTATAGTCCTTGGTGTACAATATGATTTTTGGTATGTTCTTGAGAAGAAAGTAAAAGAGAATAAAATATCTATAATAAAATAAAATATTATTTTTGATATGTTTTAAAGAAGGAGATGATTGATTTCAAATAGAAATCATGGGGAAATTTTCATAAAGGAGCATATATAACAACAGATCTTGAAACAAACAATTTTCACAAGGGGAGGGGATAAAGCACATGATAGACACGGCATGAATGAACACAGAAATAAGATGTAAATAATGGAACTAACTCCATCAGAGAAAATCATGACAAGAGAAACGTGAGAAGCACTTATTTTTACTTAGAATTTAAACTGTCATTATAGCTTTAAACTTTAATACATAAAAGAAAAATATACAAATGTATAAAATTGTACATCTCTTAAGGTCATAGTATATGTACAGGTTTTCACTGGACAAATCTACTGCAAAAGACTTCTTTAAAGTGCTGAAGAAGAAAGATGTTGAGGACTAAGATGTGCCTGATACAAGCCACTGTATTATCATTAGTCTCAAATGTGTATGAAAGTTGGACAAATGAATAAGAAAGACTAAAGAAGAATGTTGTGTTTAGTGCATGTCTATGACATCAAGCTGGTTGATAGTGTCGCTTTGATATTCTGTGTCTTTATTGTGTTTCTTTCTAACTGCTCCATCCTTCATCAAAAGGGATCAGTTAAAGCACCCTAATATTATGGAGGTTTCTGTCTATAAATTCATTTCTATTAGGACTTGAACTATGGTAGTGAATTATTTTGAAACTCCTATGGCTCACAAGAACAAACATCTGATTGGGAAGGTATACAGACAGAATGCTCCTTTGTAACAAGAATGGTGAGATTGCATTTCATAGACTTCAGATAGGCAATCAAGAAATAATGGTTCCTGGAGAAGGACATCATTTTTCGAAGAGTGTCATGAAAAAAGAAAACCTTCAATGACAGGCAATGACACAAAAGGTGCAACAGTGGGATGAAACATGGCAATTGTAAGGAAGACACAGACCCGCGTGATGTTTCCTTCTGTTATACACTGGGTTGCTATTTGTGAGAACCAATGTAATGGCATTCAAACACTGCAACGACCTAATATTCAAAACACCACTAGAAAGATAAGTCATAAAGTATAACACCTTATTCTTCATCATTAAAATAGCAAAATTGTCATTCCTTTTTAGAGAAGGCAGAAATACCACATATGAAATAGCATCAGACGTACATAATTTTATGAACAAACACCAGAGTTGAAGATAGCTCACCAAGAATTTACTCATGATCAACTAAGTTGTCTTGTCATTTTCAGGAGAAATTAACTGACTTTCTGGATACAGTCTTCATTGAAAAATACACTCATTTATAATCCATGACTTTGAACTGATTGACAGCAAGAAACAACAACAGTCTATTATAATTGCTGTCAAAGAACATTGCAATAATCGGCTTCACCATAGGCCTTTAAACTCTATATTTGATTAAAAATAAGTTTGTCTCTCTTTGACAACCTTAAACAGCCAGTGTAAGTATAAAATCACTGTTAAAACAATTTTTACTCATAACAACTTCTGGAGCATTCTGTTACATGCCATGCATGTAAATAAAACTGCTAGTTAAAACTAGACGATACTATGGAAAATAGAAAAAAATAATATAATAGTATATTTCACATTGAGTAGAAAATGATTGATATTTTTCACGTTGTGGATGATGCAATTTTAAAAATATATCTACCTTACAAAAAATGCAAATCTTTTGCTCTCAAGTATTGAAAAGTATACAATATTGGATTGATGATAATTACATAATTTTACATCCTAACTTGGCACATAGGTGAATTGAAGCCAAATATAAATAGTAATGTTACACAATTTTGTTAATAGCCTAGCTTCTTACAGAAGATACCAAAAATTAAGAAAAAAATAAATATTCATTTAAAAATGTATTCAGCAAACAACTATTAGAATGTCAGGGGGAAAATATGCTTGTATCTATTGTATAAGTTGTATCCCTAGTGACTATTTTTGAAAAAGCTAAAATACAATTAGAATGTGGAATAAAGCTGAAAATGTGGTACTTGATGTGGCAACCATTTATACATGTACTACCTGTTTAATCCTACAAACTTTAGATGACTGGGCATTTTTGTCTTGGATAAAATATGGGTAAATTAGAAAAAAGACTCAAGTAGTCTTCTTAAGATAAGGGATGCATACAAGTGGGTATCACCACTGCCACCCTACCCCCGCCAAAATGGAAAAAAACCTCCACCGGATGGAGCGTTTGGAGTACACATCTTCCCCCAGCCCCCACCTTGCCCTTTCTCTGCCTTCAGTGAATTTTGGGCCTCAACAACTGGTGGACGGACCACTGAAGAGATGGGAAAGTTCTCTAGGCTGTCTTGGGGTTTGGTTCAGCAAATTGTATCAGAAGATTTGGGAGCGAAAGCACATTTCCTACTGCCTCTGCTGGGTCCTCTATTTTTATTCAACAGTCTTTTCGGTTTCTTTTGATTTTAAAGTTTGGTTTGGAGCAAATGCTGTCCTTTGCCCTCATACAGTTGCTTATTCTAAGGAGCACAATTCTCATGGTCTATTGTTCAATTTGTGAGTCTGCTTTTGTTTAACTGAAGGTGACCTTCAGAAGTGGACTCAGGTTTCAGTTCATGGTCTGTAGGGTAGTCAAAAGGGTCAAATTCTCTGGGCTTCCACTGGTCTCTATCAGACCAGAAAATTGGGTCTTTTTATAACTTCATAGTTTGTCTAGATTTTCTCCTACCCTGTCCAGAAGTCTTTACTGTAGTCTCAATGAGACTAGTCAGTTTAAACAAGGCAGTATTTGATTTCTCTACTCTCAGGCTAGTGGCAGCTGTGGTTTACGTAGCTCATTAGTTCGTTGAACTAATTATTTTCTAGAATCTTTGATTTATTTCACTCCTTCTTGCACCAGACAAGGAGAGATCAATAGTCACATAGTCACATCTTAGATAGCTACTCTCGAACTTCTAGATTCCAGGTGCTACTAATCAACGTGAGATGTAAAGTTTGTATTCTTGTGCTATGACAGTTTACTTAGGTATTTCCTAAGACTATGATCCTATATCTTCAGTCTTTTGTTAGGATTAAGATGTCTGTGAAATTTTGCCCCATCTGTACTCTATAAAAGGAGCTCTGCTCACATAGGGCTTATGTGTTGGGCTGTGAATCCCAATATAAGTAGTCGAAAACCAGCGTCCCCTCCTTGGGACTTCTCAAAAGAGTTTCAGTCTTGAAAACTCAGATTCAGTTCTATACTGGATGATCAGGTCGTTATGAGTTGTAATCAAATGGAGAGCAGTAAGTTTTAGTTTGGGAAACTCTACATAGACATCAGATAGGTTAGTAACACATACTAATGCATATGCAGAAACAGCTTCTGTCAAATCTAAGCATGCTCTTGGTGTACTTCCATATTGCATCTCACTCCTATTCAGCTTTTACAGCTACCTCCCTATCAACTCACATTTCAGAATTATATGTGACACTATAGTTGCCTTTGCTTTGTTTTGTGCTTGTGTACTTTCTGGCTGTTTCCCTTTGCCTTGATCACATAGTGCTTATTTTCCCATATTGTGTATTGCTTTTCCTTCACCAAAATTGATGAATGTCTATCCTATAGTGAGGAATTTTCAAGGATAGCAATTAAATAACATTTCTTTCTGTGCATAAACAGTTCTTTACTTTTATAATAGTTATCTCATACAATATTTATCCTTTTGTGATTGACTTCTTCAGCATAATGTTCTCAGGTTCTTCCCTATTGTGAGATGTTTTACCAAATCATCATTGTTCTGCAATTCCAGGTAGCATTTCATTGGATTTATGGAAGTTAGTCTGCTTACCTTCCTGTCCATTGAGGGCAACACAGATTTCCTCCCATACTTTTGTTAATGTAAGTAATACTGGAAATGAACATGGACACAAATCACAAATATATAATTTGTGTCCTAACTTTTATATCTCTAAGTTATATACCTCATAGCAGAATTTCTGGATGATATGATTTTTTAATTCTAACTTTTAAAGAAGTACCACACCATTTTCTATAGTACTTATATTTCTTCTATGATATGCACAGTTTTAGATGTCACACTTATGCTTTTAATCCATGTTAAGTTTCTGTGTATAAACTCTAAATCATGCTGTCGGTATAATTTGTGCTGCTAATCATAAGATCAGTGATTTGAAACCACTTGCCACTCTGCATTCTACTCTGGTTCCAGTCTCAGAAACCAACAGGCATTTGGGTCAGTATGAGTGGGCAGTATGTTTTGATGGCAGCAAGCTTTGAGTTTTATCATGTAATGATTTCTGATCCTCGGTAGAACAACTGTCCACAGACAGTTATTGATTTCTAGATTTTCAATTATGTAACATTCATTATTGTGCTTCTCCTTTTACAAGGACAAGACTGTTTTGTCTATACTTTTGCATAGTTGGAGCAGATATTAAAGAATATTAAGCCTTCAACTTTGTTCTTTACCAATAGTATTTTGTTTCTCTGGCTTCACTTTCAATATAAAGTGTTTGGTTCGGTCATTTTTCTTGTATTTTTAAGAAATGGTAGAATTTGGGTCAGGAATTTGAAATTATATAGATACTTTTGAGTAGTTGTGACATTTTCATAGAGCTTTGGCTTCACAACTATGATTTTAGGGTACACATCCATCTTAAAGTTCTCCTACAGTAATACTTTCTCTTTGTGTAATTATGATGAGTATTATTGAATCTTTTGGGTTGCCATTGTAAATGGCATTGTTACCTTGATTTCATCCTTTCAGAATTATCTTTGCTAGTGTAAAAGAATAAAATTTATGGATTTTAATTTCCTACCTATCTGCTTTTCCGAATTGGGCTGTTGAGTCCAATAGCTATCTTGTAGAATCTCTGGAACTTTCATATAAATTATAGCACATGAAAATAGGGAGTTGTGCTTCTTCCTTACTCATTTGATTGTCTGTTTCTATAGCAATTACACCTTCTACAGCTGTATCAGTGATATAACCCATAAGCCAATGCAGATTGTAGCTATCTGCCTTTATAGCCCCATTGGCTCTTTCCAGTGTTTTCAGAGGCCAGTAATACTCACTTTGAGAGAAATTTTGGTAGAGGAATGATGTGGTATGTTTGATTAAGCTGCCATTTCGGTCAGAAATCCCAGAATCTGTTTATAATATTCAGAATTTAAGTTTGTATGGTAACAGGTGAAGTCATGATATCACCGCTAAGTATGAGAAGATATAGTATCATTCCATATCTTGAAGAATCCCTGGAAGTTGACATTTCTGTCACACTCAACAGAGATGAAGTTGTCTGAACTGGAAGCCGCCCTCAGTACTTTAGCGTGCATCCTTCATTATGGTTTGAAGTAAAACAGTACTATGCAAACATCAGAACACAAACAAGAGTATCACAGCTAACAGATATCTTAGTTTTGTGTGAGTTTTAGTTTGTCTAGATCTTGGCTGTCTCATTGAAAATTAAATTATACTATAAAGAGAAGAATGGATTCCAGAATGATGTGTTCTCTGGGAGAAACTTAATTAAAGGGACATCTGATTTCCTTCTATCATAATGCAGCACAATTCAGCAAATTGTAATCTAGTACATAATTAAGCAACCAAATATAAGGATGTCTAGATATTCTGTCCTAATATCAATAATTGTGACCAATTCATAAATGTAAATAGACATTTCACCCAGTTTGTATAATAGAATTCATGGCACCATGTCCATGTCAGAGGGGTATAAAGAGGCTTATTAGTCACATAGTAAAGGTTTCTGAGACAGATCTGAGACAGGCATTTCATGATGGTCTGAAAAAAGAGTTGTTTGGTTTTGGGGTTTTTCTTTTTTTGGCTCTTGAGCTAAGAATGGCATTATAATTCTTACACCTGGGTACATATAGCAAAACAGAGCATTTGGGCTTTCTTATCAACATGCCAACATATGGGGCAGAGAGTGAAAAGTATAATAGGATTTAAAAGTTGTCACAAATAAAATAGCAAATATGGATTCAGCCTTAAAGAGTAGCTTCCTCAGGTATTTCATTTCAATATACAAAGAATATGCATGTAGTAAATATCATGATGGAATAAAGTGAGTTAAAAAAGAAAATGCTTAATAAAATACATTAATATTAAAGAGGAAAAAATTTTAAACTGGGAAACATTTAAAAATGAATGTCGGGACTGAAATGGATTGAGGATTGTATGTGAAGGAAGGCATAATAGTTTAGATCATAATGTGAAATGATATTAACTTGTAATTAAAGTTTCAGTTTCTTTATGAAGAATTATTTTATGGGTTGTGCCAAGTTGCATATGATATCCCTTTTCAGTGATCATGTAATCAGATTTAATTCTGGATAGCCCAATTTGTCTACTTAAATTATCAAGCATTAAAATTGAATTTAAATAATTTAGCTCTGAATATGTATAAACATTAAGATGGAAAAATCTAGCTAATTCAACATTAAGAAACTAAAGCAGACTAGAGCTCTAAGTATCTTGAAAATTCTAGTGACCAAAATGGCAAAATGCAAGATTGAAATGAAAACATATTTTCCTCCTCACTAAGATTTATATATCATTTCCATAAGCAGCATGTTAATGTCCTCAAAGCATCTCAAATGCACAAGTCATACTGTACCCTTAATAGTCTAAATAGTATGATCATTCATAATCCAATTATCAGCAACCCCATATTTTAAGTGCCACTTACTGCAGATAATGTTTCACAAAAATACATTAAAAATTTCTCTCAGAAGGAAAAAAATTATTAAACTTAACTGAATATCAGTGTGTCTACATATGTTTGGGATAGAGGGCAGTGAAAGGACAAACTGGTATTTTTATAAATTCCATCATTGTTTTTGTTGTCACTCATATTGACTTCTAAATATAATATTTGATAAACATATTTCCTTTAAATTTTTTAAAAATTTTTTAATAATTTTATTAGGGGCTCTTACAACTCTGATCACAACCCAAACGTCCATCCATTGTGTTGAACACTTTTGTTCACTTGTTTCCCTCACGGTTCTCAAAACACTTGCTTTCTACTTGAGCCCTTGGTATCCACTCCACATTTTTCCCCTGATAAATAGATTTCCACAATATTCATTATACTTATCTTTTTTGCATTAGTAGAGACTCTTATTTATCTTTTATAATCATTTTATTTGGAGGTTATACAACACTTATCACAATCTATACATACATCTGTTGTGTCACACATATGTTCATTGTTGTCAACTCATGTTCAAAATATTTTCTTTGTACTTGAGCCCTTGGAATGCACTCCTTCTAAATATAATATTTGATAAATATATTTCCTTTAAAATATCCTATCCTTTCTCTCTATCGAATCCTTGATAATTTATAAATTTTTATTTTTTCATGTCTTACACTAACCAATATCCATTCCTCAGGGAGGGGGTGGGTTATATGTAGATCATTGTGATTGGTTTCCCCTTTCTCTCTCCACCTCCCCTTCCCTTCTGGTATGATTTTCTGATTCACAATACATAAGTTCAGTTCATTTAAGCTCACTAATGCTTAGTGTATCAATTTTCATGCATTCTATTTCATTTTTAAATCTTCCAAGTTTCCTATAGTCATATTTCATGCAAGTTCCAAATATTAATTGATGTTTATTGCAGTTAATTCCCATTGTAAGTTGTGCCCCATTAAAGTTCTGACTGCTTTTCTCCTGCAGACTCTCCTCCATCCATCATTATAGACCACTCTATTTTGAGAAGGTAGCTCATCTGCACTCATATTTTGAATATCTTTGAAACCGAGGAGTTCATCTTATGCTACTATCTTTGACAATGTTTTGATTTTGTCCATATTATTTTTCTGTCATTAACTGCTCAGAAGCGGGCCGCCTACTCCGTGTACATATTCTGGAAGCTCTGCTGAAACCTTTTCACATCAATTAAGTGCCCCTGCTTCCATTTGAAAACTAGTGACATAACTTCCAGCATCACCTCAATATACAAGCCATCAAAGGAGGAGAAGCTGATAGAAAAGGAATGACATGATATAGGCACATGTTTGTTTTCATTGTCATGGTTGCTTATTTGTCTTTTGTTATTTGGGAGAAATGTACAAACAATAATTCATTTTCCATTCAGCGCTTCACATTAATTGCAATTCTCACAATGTAATGTCAATACCCCAACACTTCCTCCCTGTGTTTCTAATTTCCATTCTTCCTTCTGTCCTATCTCTTCCTGTCACTTGAGCCTCATTTCCTGGCAAATCCTGTCCATTTGGTTTTATGTGGTGATTGTTCTAAGATCTGTGTTTTCCCAGGAATTGTTGTCTTCATTGTAGTTGTCGTTCACCTACATATGACTTGTCTGAAGACCGAGGCATGGAGAAGAGACACAAGTGTACACTGTTTATTGAAAACAGAATACTTTTTTTTGGAGAATGCTTAAGATATTGCAAGAGCAAAAGCTTGGTAAGTGCCAGTGAGTGAGTTCCAACCCACCGCAACCCTGTGCAAAGCAGAATGACACATGCTCGGTCTCAAAACATCCTTTGAATTGTTCCCATGCATGAGTCCATTGTTGCAGTCACAGTGGCAATCCACCTCAGTATGACCTTCCTCTGTTTCACTGCTCCTCTCCTTGACGCAGAAGCTTGTCTTCTTTCAGAGACTGGCCTCTCCTAACAATATGTCCAGAGTATGTAAGATGAAGTCTCACTCCTAACTCTCACCTCTGAATCTTGTTCCTAAAGATCACTTTGATTGCACTTCCCTCAAAAGAGATGTTTGTCCCTTCAGCAGTCCATGGTATTTTCAATAAATTTCTCTAGCACCACAATTCAAATGCATCAATCCATCCTTTATTTTCTATGTTCAATGTCAGACTTTCACATGCATAAGAAGTGATAGAAAATAGCATGATTTGGGGTCAGATGGACACGAGTCCTCAGAGTATCATCCTTGATTTTCAGTACTTTAAATGGATCTTAGGAAGAAAGTTTAGCTAATGCAACTCATTTTTATCTATTGACTGATGCTTCCATAAGCATTGATTGGGACTCGATGTAGGACAATAATCTTGACAACTTCCATATTTTCTTCATATTTTCTTCATTTTTCATGATATAGAAATCAGTTAAGTTCTAAGATTTTTTTTGACATTGACTTGCAATGTATATGGAATGTTGCAATTCTTAGCCTTTATCAGCAAGGGCTTGAAGACCCTATTTTCATATTGTCTGAATATCACAGCTTATTAGTAAGCCTTCTTCCAATCCTGATGCCCTCATCTTCTTCAGATAATCCAGCTACTCTGATCATTTTCTGAACATACAAAGTGAATATGTTTGCTGATAAGCTATAGCCCTGATACACACCTTTCTTGATTTGATATCATGAAGCATTTCCTTATTCTGTTTGCACAACTACTTCTTGACCCATGTACAGATTTCTTCAGGAGCACAATGAAGTATTCTGGAATCCCCAGTCTTCTCTATCTAAAGTTTATTGTCCACATGAGAGATTTCTTTAGCTTAGACACAATTTCCTCTGAATTGGGCACCTGTTTCTTTTTCTTTGTTGTATGTTTTCTATTTTGAAGTTCCATTGAAACCTGCTCCCTTTGCATGGCCTTGCTGGCATTTGAAATATCTGTGACATAAATTTTATCATCACAGCAATACACAAGACATCGTAGTATAATACACTTAGAGATATTTGTGGAGAATAAGAGTGATATCAGAGAAAATGAAATAATAAATCCCAAGTGTAATTTTTTAAAATTATAGTACTTATAAATATATTTGAGTATAGTTAAAAAGAACTTATCTTAGTTAAATAACTTGTCAAAAATAGGCAGATGCATTTTATCAGTTTTCCTAAATGAAGATCAAGATTGAATAACCTAACTTACATCTGAAGATGAATTTTGACCTCTAACTTTTCTGTAGTGAAAATCCATGTATTTTTATGAATGATTATAAGCCTTTTAAAATTCCATTAAATAAAGAGACTAGAGACTGGGGTAAGGACTGCGAAAAAGGGACACTCTTACAGAGAAGCCAAATCTGCTTTTATGTAGACGTCTGATGAATTAAAGGTTCTACAGCATCTGATGTGGTTCCCCTTTTGATCATTTAAAAAATTCTTTATCTGAGTTTGAGTGAGAGGAAGATAATTATGACTACCAGGTCAAATCAAATCCTATTAAAAAGACTGAAATTTTCAGCAGCTGATAGTTGCTTTTCTAGGTACGCTTGCAACTGAGGCAAAAGGACTCACTCTGTTCTCAAATAATCGGATGCCCATTTCCTTGCTAGGCAATAAGGAACTAAAGAAGCACAGGACCCTGAAGGAAATCCATGGTAGCATTGACTGAGGCATCATTAAATCCCATTGGCGGCAATGATGGCAGTGGTACAAGGGCAGAGGATCATCTCTGAGAGGCAAAGGTAGTACTTGCAACAAATTTATTTTCCTTAGACTTAGAAACAGCGCCCTTTACGAACTGACACTGGCATATCCTCAAGAGCTAACCATGTCGGTTAACAAATGTCCCTTAGCAATTCATTTAGAAGCATTCTCTGCCAGGGATGTGGGGAATCATACACCTCCCTGGATTCTGTTTCCACCACTTGCCTGTCCCAAGAAAACTAGGGTTTCTTTTGTGTTGTTCTGATGCTGGGAGTTGGCATTCAAATTCCAGCAGGGTCACCCACAGTGAACAGTTTTCAGGAGAGCTACCAGACTAAGAAACAGTAGGAAGAAGAAATAGGTTGTCTGCTTTGGGGGAATTTCAGGGGCAGTGAGAAGATTCTCTGACACGGGGGCTTCAACAATGGACTCAAGCACGGAACAATCGTGAGGTGGGTACAGGGCAGAGCAGTGTCTCCCTCGGCTATTCTTTGGGTCACTGTGAGTTGGAACCCATTTGATGACACCTAACCACAACAACTATGACTTGTCTATTTGGTTCAGTTTTTTTCTAACGTGCTTCTGAAGCAGTATTTGTTTTTGTTTTTATAAATCATTTCATTGGGAGCTCATACAACTCCCATGATGGATCAGCACATATGTCAATTGTAAGCCGACGACATTTGCACACTTGTTGCCATCATCACTCTCAAAACTCTGTTACACTCAAACCAAGAGAGCTTATCTTCTGGCACTCTGCTGTAGAATATTTTGTTGTAATCGCTAAGGTTTCCATTGACTTTAATTTTGAAGTAAATTGCCAGGCCATTCTTGTCTGATTCTTAACTTTCCATGTATACCTATCTACTATGAATGATCCTGCTAATATTTGAAATACCAGTGGCATAATTACACTTTCACAGTAATATCCACCATACTCTGAAAAACTGTCATACAGATGATGTGTGTTTATATTAGCCAGAGATCATTTCTATTGCTTCCCATTTGACTAATAGAGATTAGTTAACACTGAGCACTTATTTGGGTGCTATGACCATAAGCAAATAATATCATGGAAAGAACTTCTTATAAAGAAGAGAGCATAAACTGACTAAATCACAGAACAAAATTATTTTCAAGTTTTCCAGTATGATCTACTCAATGCCATCATGTCCGTTATGACTCAATGCAAACTGCACAGCATTTCAGAGGCATTGCAGATCTCCATGGAGGCATCTTACTCCCCAAAAGCAGCTAGTGGGTTTGAATCAATGATCTTCCAGTTTCAGTCCAACTCTTACCTGACATCGCCACTTTAGGTTCTGACATGGGATCTGGAGCCACAGTGCTTTGGTTTGCAGATCAGCTCTCAGGTGTCTTTACTACATAGTTTTCATAGACATTGAATTGTTTTGCCCACATATCCTCATCTATGTAATTGTTCTTAATGTATGCTATAAAAATAATGTACCCATATCCTAGGGTTTTTGATATCGTTTTGAGATTAAAATGGATCTGTACATGGATATGTTGCAGTATAACTCATAATATGTATTTAGTTTTAGATATTATTACAATTATTATTGTCATTTCTGCTAGGACAGCTAGATTAATGCCTATTTTATAAATTGTGGTAATAATCCAGGATAATACAGAAATCTCTTTCTTCTTCAAAGTGAAACAGAAATTCAGGGCAGTGTTAGGGCAACGGGAGTCCAAATATCTATTTTAAAGCATGCTCATAGAAGAAGTTGAGCCTGAGATTTTGGAAAATTGGCCATCAGAAATACAGATGTATCCTCAAGATAAGTTTCCACTTAAATATTGTAACTAGACATAGCTTCTCCTGGGAATCAATGTTTGGGAGAAATTATTTACTGAACAACAGAAGTTTTGCTACATTTTTAAGGAATGATTTATAGCTTTGTACTTCCAATCTTGGCTGACATATTTAGTGTGTGTGTGTGTGTGTGTGTGTGTGTGTGTAAGAATAAGCTACATGCTTACCCTTCCACAGTAGATTGTATTGACTGGTGCTATATATCAAGTAATGACTCTACATAGAAATTTAATGCAGTCATTTGGGGTTAAAATGAAATTCCATCCAAGGAAAATACTATGGTCAGAGATAGAAAATAGCAAGGAATGAAATCTATCATCACTAGGGACACATTTCCTAGTGCTCTTTTGCAGTTTTTTAATGGAATTTCTAACAGAAGCTTCAGAGGAAAAAAAGAATGAAGTGTATGTGACTCAGCACTTAAAACACCTAAACCGCAAAAATGTCCTGGGGAAATTCCTTAAATAGAAAAAACAATCATTAAATTAAAGAGGTAAGTATACCTTTCATTTCTTCATTTGCAGTCTCAATAAAATTAAGCTGTATTATCAAATTAAAAGGGAAGACCTGAGATAAAATCAGAGGCATAAGAGGTTGCAGGAATATGAGCTGAGCAAATATGTAGTAAACTTATTTTAAAACAGAATATAGCTTATTGTGACATATTATTTAGACTAGCAAATTGACTATTGATTATGTATATATGTATAATCTTAGAAAAGTACTACAACAAAAATACATTTGTATTTTTCTGACTTCTTATTTGAAAATTCCATATGTTCCCATGAATTCATTTTTAAAATCAGCTTCCTTAATTTTAAGAATAAGAAGACCAAAAGAGGTAAGCAAAATAACTGGATATAATGTGAATATTAGTTTTTCAAAGGTCGTCTACATATATCTATTTATAGTTTTAGTGGGACAGGTTTCAGTTTATGGAGAGTACATGTTTAACAGAATTGAGCTATGTTCCAGAAAGGTTTCAAAGGTGTTTTATTCATTTTGGAATTAAATGGTGGCCAACGCTTTCTCCCTACATGCCTGAGTAAATTTGAGCAGGTGTCTCCAGGTGCACTATTTCAATGTTTTGCTTAGATGAAGAACATGTTATCTATTTGTATTATCCGGAGATTCTATACATTGATATAATTTGTAATAAAAATTAAAACATTTAAAACCAGTCTTTAGGTCATGCTGATTTTTTCATATGACTGTCTTCAGTTATCCCCTAATCACAAAGGCACATTTAAACAAGTTTAGTTTGAAATAAACCCATGTATCTATAAACTAGAGTCATAGTGGCAATGCTCTTTTACTTAGATTGGTACATGGTGTTGAGACTAAATTAATGACAATATCTAAAGATAGCAGACAAAAATGGCTGAATTAGCATTTGGTCTAAGTAAAAAACAAATATATATATATATGTATATGTATATGTATATATATAATAGTCACCAATCTTTAAATTTTCCCTAAAACTATTTGCTCACCACATTGTTGTTGTCCTTATTGTGATATGCTAGTCAGTGTTGACTCATGCTAACACTGTACAACAAAACAAAGAGTGCCAGATACTGTATCATACGCATAGTTGTTCTCATGTTTGAGCCAACCCATCTTATTGAAGGCATTTCGTTTCTCCTCTTCACTGACCATCTACTCTATAAAAGGTTTACTCACAGTAAACCTTTTCAGGGACTGGACTGTCTTGGTACTATTTCCCAAGCACATGACACCAAGTCTTGCCTTCCTGGCTTCTAAGGAGCATTCTGGCTGTAATTCTTCCAAGACACATTTGTTGGTTATTTTGGAAGTCCATAAGACTTTCACTATTCTTGCTCAGTATCATAATGGTGTCAATTCTTCTTCAATCTTCCTAATTTAATGTCTGACTTTCACTTCCTTTTAAGGTGATTAAAAATGCCAGGGCTTCATTCAAGTGCCCTTTACTCCTCAAAGTAACATCTTTGCTTTTCAATACTTTAAAGAGAACTTGTGTGGTAGATTTACTCAGTGCAATGCATAATTTGATTTCTTGACTGCTATTTCCAAGATCATTGATTGTGGATTCAAGCAAGATGATAACTTTGCCAAATTCAATCTTTCCCCAGTTATCATGATGTTGCCTATCGGTCCACTTGTGAGGATTGTGGCTTTCTTTGCTTTCAGTTGTACTCCTTACTGAAGACAACAAAGTTTATTCTTCATCAGCAATTGCTTCAAGTCATCCTCACTTGGAGAAACCAGGATTGTGTCATCTGCATGTAGACAGTTGTTAATAAACTTCTGAAAACCCTGATATCGCAGTCTATTTCCTATAATACATTATTTCAGATTATTTGCTCAGCATACACATTGATTAGGTATGTTCAAAAGACACAACTCCGAGGCACATCCTTCTTGATTTTAAACAATGCAGGATCTTCATGTTCTTTTGCAAATCTACCCTTTAGTCCACGTACAGGTTATTTTCTATCACCAAGCCCATGCTCTTTCTTCCTCTTTGTTTCCAATTTTTGCCTTTTGATCCCCCCAAATTATATATGCATCTCAAGCAACCCCAAGGTGAGCGCTCATACATTTTTTTCAATTTATTCATCACTAGTGTTACTTGATTGTTGGTACAATCATTTGGATGATAGCTAAATTGGCTGGATTTTTCTTGAACTTAGATAGACATAATCCTATCATAAGTAGCATTGGACTTCAAGAAATACCTTGAAATATCCTCTTTAACAATATCACGTGCTAATCTTCTAGAATCAGTTATTTCCAGCAGATAAGTCATCTATTTTCTGATGCAAAATGGCCAATATCAGTATAGTTTAGCTCACTATAGCCTAGAATATTGATCATCACATGTTCCATTTCATTTTGATTACATCCTCTTTTTCTGGATTGTACATTCCAAGTTCTGATTATTAATTGATATTTGCAGCTGTTTCTTCTCATTTTGAGGCATGTTCTATCAGCAGATAGAGGATCTGCAGGCTTTATGCCATTTACCTCATTATGGCCAACCCTACTTTCAGAAGGTTGTTCATTCTTAGTCATATTCTGAGTGCTTTCTGATCTGAGGGGCTCATTTTAGGACACCGTCTCTAACAGTGTTCTACTGCTATTAATGAGGTTTTCAGTATCTAACAGTGCTTCAATGTCATCCACAAGGTTTTCAGTGGCTTATTTCTCAAACATGGACAGCATTTTCCTCCTTAGGAGTCTGTTCTTAGTCTGGAAACGTTGCAGAAACTTGTTCACCTCAGGTGACCTCGCTGACTTCTGAAATAACTTCTAGCATCACAGCCACACACAAGGCACCTATTGAGAGAAAGGGACAAATAGCAGTGACACACCATGTTAGATGTGTGTAATAGTGTACAGTGCCATTCGACACAAGTCCTTAACTCAGATGAGCACAAGCATTCATTTAGACTTCAGAGACTGACCATGGCTGCTGCTGGGAGGTGCCCTTTGTCAGCTCTGACTCATGGTGATCCTTTGCACAACAGAATGGAACATTCTCTATTTTGCATATGGAGAAATTAAAAATTAGGAAAAGCAAAATAGACACCGATAAATGCATTGTATATTTTAGTCATTTACATTTAACCTACAAACTTTTATTTACTTACTAGCAAACTTCAATAAGATAGTGCTTTTAACAGTTCATGGAAAATTGAATTATCTTTTAACTTCACTGTATTTATATGTGAAAGGGGCAAAAAGGAATCACCAGTCTCTCCATATAGTATGGGTTTTTTTTTCCATGTCAGTTTTATACAATTATCTTAATCATTAAACTACTATTACAGTTCAGCTATTTGTGGTTCTCACTACTACAAAACACTTCAAGGACCATATTCTGTATTTTCTGATGCTTTTTTCCCCTCTAAGTGACACACTAAATGAAGAAATAATCATTCAACTGAAATGCATACAGCAAAATATACCAGATGCTCTGAAAAACAGTACTGGACATCCCAATTGCCCCTAAAATTCTCCAATATGTGTACAGATTTCCTCACTTAAGCATATGACTAATGGTAGGTCTCAAAGAGAAAGTTGTTATGCATACTCGGTGTTTCTGCAGTTTAATTTATTGCAGATAAAGGAGCTTTATTCCATACCAGTGATTTCCCCATACAACCCTTGTCACTGCCATCAATCACCCGCTTTCATCTCAAGACGCACAGCATGGTGATCCCCCTTCCTCACATTGTGGAGCCTCAGAGTAGTAGGGGAGGTCCTAGCCATCAGAAATGACCTGCTGCCATCCACCTCTCACAAGTCGACCCAAGCAAGGAGCTTGCTCATCCGCCTTCCATTCTCCCTCTATCAATATCCTCCCCCTTGGGAGCTCCTCGGTACATTTCCAGTCCTTGGCTAACATTCATGTGCTCAGTTATGGCATCAGAGTGTCCCTTTGTGTATAGCCACATAAATATGTCAGAAATGAGACCAAGTAGGTAGTTGGTAGCCAGACAGCTGGGTGTTACTGAGGCCTGTGTCATATTCTTGAGGAGGCTCACAGATGTTCCCCAAGTCTGTCGGGCACAAGTTAAGAATGTATTCAGAATTATTTAAATGTGAAACATCAGCTAACAACATATACAATTAGTGAGGATGAATATTTTATCAGTATCAATAATATCCTATGTAGGTGAACTTTTGCTCGAGAAAAATTTTAAATGATTGAGGTAGTACACCTACTGTGAACTGCTAGATACTTAAGCGTAATTCCGTAGAGCACATGGAACAAGAGACATAATTGCTAAGATCAGAAGGATCTTGACTGGTGGCAGAGAATGGCGGGAAGTAAACATCTTGTGTTCTATTAGTATTCGAGTGGATCATAACAAACAATGGGGAACCTTGGATAACATAAGAAATCGAGAACACGTCTTTGTACTCATGTGGAACTTATGCATAGACCAACAGTATACTTCAAAATAAAACAAACAAACAAACAAAAATAAAGGCATGCTGCCTTGTTTAAAATCAGGAACGGTGTGTATCCGATTGTATGTTTCCCCCATAATAACTCAATTTGCATGCTGACCAAATCATACAAGGAACGGGGTTCTAAAAAGAAGAATGAGACAGACAGATTGTAGGAACCCTGATAGCCTATGACATGCAAATACCACAACTTTCCTTAAAGAAAGTGAGTAGGGCTTAAAACAGGTACTAATGAGGAAGAAAGGTTGCAGCTTTCAGCATGGATCTATAGCTCAGTTAAAAGAAAATCCAAGCCTCACAACTAGACCAATAATCAGTATCATGATGAGCATAAACATATTTAAATTGCCAAGTATTCCATTTTACTTTGACCCCAGGTTAACAGCTATGGCAGTCATGTGCTTATGTTAATTTTATAATTGTAATGTAGGGGTGGAGTCTGGGCTGTTAATCAGGAGAAAGCCTGATGAGGCTTCTGTGTGGACATGGCTTTCACCTGAGACTCCTGGGAAATCTCACAGTATTTCCCTCGTGAAGATGAGAAGCTATCTTCCCCAGTTGTTGAGAGTTAGTTTCAGAGATGATTAATCACAGGTAACACAGAATGGCGGCGGCTGAGAGGCTGGAATAGCTGGTGGAGAGACCACACGGCTTTGCCCTGATGAAGACAGACCTCTGAAGCTGGGGTGGCATGCTGTTGATGGACCTGAGTCCTGGAAGTGAGGAGCCATGGGGAGACCCCTGCCAGCGCCAGAATTCTGCACCCACTGACTTGTGACTTCCTGAGTCGGAAGCAGACATTACAGACTGATTGTAGGCATATGGGTTAATATTGGACTTATGCTTTTCACTGGACTGGATTAGGATGCCTTCTTAGGGTCATATTTCTTTTGTATACAAACCCTTTCCTTATACCTATATGCATGTCTCTGAAATTTGTTCCTCTAGTCTATCCAGACTAACACACTATGGTACCAGGAGCAGGGTACTAGAGGAATAAATCATAAAATGGAAAGTAGAAGCTTGTTTGACTTGTGCGTCATGGTATTGTTACTTCTTTGGCTAGACATAAGTCAGATATGTCCTTTGAGTTTACTGAGTTATTTTCTGGAAACAATATGGGAAGTTAAAGTTTTGATTATTTTGTTTGGAAGCTGTCTTTGGTTGTTCCTATATAAAATGGATACTGTTAATGTATATCTTGAGCTCAGGGCTGGAGGCTGCCGTTTGAGTGTCTCAGAGCTGGTTCTGTTCAGGGACAATGGTTAAGAAGATCAGAATGCCAGATGGAAAGGAGAGATCTGTTTTGATGCCTTTAGAGACCTAATTCAATGTTTTTGTGTAAACAGTAGTTTAGATGAGGATATAGATAAGCTTAATAAGTATTGACCTTTTGTTGTAAGAATTAAGTTTGATTTCTGATTATGCTGTTTATACTTTTTATGCCTGTTATTGTAAATATAAGGATGCATAGAAACGCTTATTGGAAAGTCTGGAAAGAGTTTGCAAATCCAGTTACCTCAAGCCAAGCATTGACCTCTAGAGGGTTTAGGATTTAGCTTCAGACATCTCTAAAGAGATTAACGCCACCTTGAGCTTAAATGAGGTTAGGCCACACCTGGAAAGACTTCTCTGAAGAAGGTAGCCCCACCCAGTCTTTGGGAGTACTGAGGATACTTGTAGTCTGAGATAAGGTCAGACTGACCCATAAAGAAGGATAGAGTCAATTTCCTTGGAAAATCCTGACTAGTAATTGTCTTCAAAAGTGAAGGAATCTGGAACCATGAAGATAACTCCTGTCTGGGTCTGAATGTTAAAGGAAACTTGTGGCAGGGTGAAATGCTTGTTAGGTGACCACCCAGATTTACTGTTTGTCTGTGAAAGCAGGAGAAAAGCGGAAATAAAGAGCTGGGTTGACTTTGGCCACTGACTCCTGGGGACTTGGTTCACAGGAAAAAGGGGAGACGAGAGCAGGTCTACTGGTCTGAAGTTCATGACCTAGCATGGGAGAGCTATGCATGTTGAGAATTTGTTGGGTCCTTGGTCTAAAGGAAGGCGACCAATGGCCACCATGGTAAGGCTAAGTGGAAAAGCCCACATTGCGTAGACCAGAACCCGACAGACCTCTGAAAGTGGAGTGGCATGCTATTGATGGACCTGAATCCTGGAAGTGAGGAGCCATGGGGAGACGCCTACCAGACACCCACTGCCCGGTGACTTCCTGAGTTGGAAGCAGACATTATAGACTGAATATGACTTTGCACTGGGCTGGATTGGGATGCCTTCTTAGTGTCACATTTGTACATAAACCCTTTCCTTATACCTATATGCGTGTCTCTGAAATGTTTTCCTCTAGTCTATCTGGACTAGCACAACAGCCATGAAGACAGCAGTAAAGAAATCAGACAACAATGTCTTGGGCAAATCTACAGGACACCAAAAAGAAAAGACTCATTACCGTTGAGGAGATTCCACTTTTAGCGAGCCTGTAGAACAGAGGAGAACTGGACCTGTAGATTTCTGAGCTGCTGCAGAAGATCTTTTCAATCTCTTCAAAAGTAAAAGGTATCTCTTTGAAGATTGAAATGTACCTGATCTAAGCTATGATATTTTAAAATACTTGGTATACATTCAGAAACTGGGCAGTGACTGTGACGACCAAGGAAAATTGATGCATTTAAATTATGGTACTGATAAAATTAATGACGCTATTACTGATTTCCAGAAGAGCAAACAAATCTTTCTTGAATGAAGTACAGCCAGAATTCATCTTGGAAGTGAGAATGGGGAGACTCAGTCTTGTGCACTGCACATGTTATCTGTTGGGACCAGTCCCTGGAATGCATCGCGTTGGTGCAGTAGACAGTCAGGGAAGAGAGACCCAGACTGAGCTGGGCTGAGGCAGTAGCTATAATACGGACACTGGATAAAGCAGAGTAACCATGGTGAGGGTTGGCAGTTGTAGTTTACTTTGTTTGGTTTGGTTTTCGGGGGGCAGGGTTCTGTTGTACACAGGGTTTGGAACTGACATAAGCACAACAGGTGTATTATCAAAAATTTGACTGCATACATTTTAGTAAAGCAAATAAAAAAGGTGAGACATCTCAATATCTAATATATGGTCATTTGAAACTGTTTAGAGGGAAGGGGTGGAAGTTAGCCTATAAATCAGGTTGCAGTTTAAAGACCTCATTTGGAGGCACTAATAAAATAAATAGCTCACTGGAGACAGGTCACAAGTCCACTCCTTGGGAGATATTCCTGCTGAAAAAAATACCTGGAGGTACTCTAGCGCCCTGGAGCTGGAGGAGCCACACAGCAAGCAGAGACCCCTGCCAGTGGTGAGATGCTTACATCATCACTGAATCTACAAATTTTTCCACCTACTGGCCTGTGATCTTCCTGTATTTGGTGTTATTGTGTGTTTCATTGCCTACAAAGGAATGTATAGATTCATATCATACTATTCATACTATTCATATCATTCCTAATATTGAACTTATGGGCTTGATCTAAACTGGGTTGGGACATTTTCTCAATACACAAGTGCAGTTTCATACACACTTATGAGTCTCCCTTGATTTGTTTCTCTATTCTACATGGACTAAGAAGCTTCAATATCACTTAATTTGCAATGATAGTAGTGTTAATTTTATATCTCATTGACCATTTGATATTTCTTTTTATGAGAATAATATTATTTAACTATTTAAAATTCAGAGTATTTTTCTTTTTAGTAGCTTATGTACATGTTCTACATATGTTAATTATTAATTTTTTCATTTGAATGGCAATTTTTTTCTTGAAATCTTGGGTATATTGTTTAAATGTTCTACCTTTTTAGATGAATCCATAATAAACTGGATTTATTTGATTCTCTGTATTCAGAGCTTACAGAAAATGCACCTTTTCCTAACATTGTTCCAAGTGTTCCTGATTTTCTTTCTATTCTGAATTTTAATGCTAAGATAGATTTATGCAAGCCCAGCACATGGGTCAATGAAAATTTTGTATTGCAAATATTTATCAAAGATATATTTAGAAATTGGAAGGTACAATTCACAAAGTATGGATCAATGAAAACTGAAACTTCATAAGAACAGAACATGGAGTACTTCATGGCTTAAAATCAGGACAGGTGTGTGTGTGCATGAGGGATGACTCCTTTCACCATACTTATTCATTCTATATTCTGAGCAAATAATCTGAAAATCTGAATTATATGAAGAAGAACATGACATCAAGATTGCTGTAAGCATGTTAACAATCTACTATGTACAGAACACAATCTTGGTTGCTGATGAAAATCAAGGACTGCAGGTATCAGTATGGATGACACCTCAATGCAAAGCAAACAAAAATCCTTACAGCAGGAACAACAGACATCCCCACAACAGGTGGAAAAAAGATTGAGATTGGCAAGGATTTCCTTTTGCTTAGATCCACACTCAATCTTCCTGGATGCAGCAGTTGAGAAACTAAGTGAGATATTGCAATTGTACAAATAAATGTTAGTTGTTATCATTGGAAGCACATTAAATATAGTACTTTCACTTCCTGATTCATTATTCCTTCAAATATGAAATGTACTGTATGTCTATAAAATAAAACAGAGCATTTATAATAAAAATGTATATTTTAGAATCAACATATTCTAAACTATTCAAACCTCTACCTCTCACTTACTGATCTCCTGCATTGATCCCTCAGGGGACACAAGCGGTTAAGTGTCTAGCAAAAGACAAAAGGAGTACTGCCTAACTTCTTTGGGAAGCTTCCGTTCATCAAAAACCTCTGAAATAAGCATAGTTAGCATGAGTGAGTCAACTCAACAGTACCAAGATAGACTTGAACTATTCTCAAGCTCTCTCTCTCTCTCTCTCTCTCTCTCTCTCTCTCTGTGGCTGCTTAGGGTAATGACAGGCGATATTCATAATGAATGGAAGAGTCTATATTATGGCTTCAAAAAATTGCTAAGCATTACCTTCTGAACCTGAAATGTTACCTATATTTAGATTTACCATTGTTACTTTTTCAAAATGTTAGTGAAAATTAATATATACATCATATTATTTCATAATTCCATCGCATCAAGTGGTATTGTACAATTGCTATCACAACCAGCTTCAAAACATATTTTCCTTCCTGAATTCCTTGGTGTTGCCTCTGTTATTAACCACTTTCCTCCCATCTGTCTACTATAGATACAACTGTAAGTATTTAAATTTTCAATAATGGGAAATAAAGAGAATATTCTTTTAAACTTAGTAATGGGTGCTGAGATTGGGACAACTGTAATTACAGAGGTATAATTTAATGCAAGTATATAAATGGAGATGATGGTAAGGGATGGAAAAGAGGATGATATTTTGTAATCCCCTAGGGTCTTTTCAGACCCTATACTAGTTAACAAGGAAATCTGTATAGAACAATGGTGAAGCCCTGGGCTGTTTACAGAAACAGGTGTAGTTGAAACTCACTGGTGACTGTGGGAGAAATGATTGTTTTCACTTTGTTATTGCAGGTAGGACAGTTCATACTCTAAAGAATCCATGGCACCTAACAACAACAATAGCAACTAGGTTACCCTTGATCAATAACTGTTGTTCATGATATTCTCTAATAATATTGCCCTAGCTCTTGCTTATCTACAAATTACTAGAAGTTACATTTAAATGCAAATGTCTGCATAGTCTAGTCCCATTCTGTCTGCTTTTCTCCACTCTCTCTTGACTGAATAATGAATCTTCCATACCAGCTAGGCTTTTAGCTTGATTCTTCTTGGACTAATCATTTTCCTTTTCAACTCTAAGAATTAGAGCACATAGGTTGAAGGAATATAGAACAACTGCTAGTATTTAAATTTTATATTAAAAGAAATGAGGGGGTCCTGAGAGTTTTGCTTGTCTCATAAAAAGGAGGGATAAACCTTAGGAGTATGTATGTTGTGGCTTATATTTCTTGTGAGCTTCTATCAGCAGTTGATGAATAAAACATAAATAGCTGATTAAATAAGTTATGCTTAATATTTAATTATATAAAACAATTTTATTAGACACCTAAATTCCAAAGCACAAAT
Organism: Nesogale talazaci; assembly: GCA_004026705.1. Classification (NCBI taxonomy): domain Eukaryota; kingdom Metazoa; phylum Chordata; class Mammalia; order Afrosoricida; family Tenrecidae; genus Nesogale; species Nesogale talazaci. Next base: position 844 of record PVJH01000715.1, on the reverse strand, counting down.
GATAAAGTGAAAGAAAAATATCTGAATATTTCCTCAGCATACTTTCATTTTTGAAAGTTTGTTTATGGTATACAAATAAGAGTCTACTACATAATTTATCAAATGGTAACATAATATAAGAAAGAAATAATTAGATAACAAGAAAGGATGCAGAATTGTTTTTTAAATACAGGTAATGTATGTGTATATTCAAAACAGAGAATTAAGTTCAGAAGGTTATGCAGTACACCAACATCAGTGTCCAAAGGATTGCAAACCATATACTCCAAAGCCAAGAAGGGCACAAAAGCAAAGTTTAAATTATGTGATTCTGGTTTGAAAACAGCTATAGATACCAGTGGAAGCCCAGGATACATTTGTGAGATCTTCAAAGGAAATAGATACCTGATGATTTCCCTCTCTCATAATGAAAGGATTGGAAGAAATTGATTATCACAAAGATAGCATTGGAGAAATGACTATAGAAGATCAAAGGGTTAAACCTGACTTGAATAGTTCAAATCTTGTCAGTTGATCTTCCCTCTGTGCTGTATGCTGGCCCTAATCAGGTTTTCAACATTTTCTCTTTATTGTTTTGGTTTATTTTTCATATTGGAGTTTATCTCTGGTCTAGCTTATCATTAGAAGTAGCCCTTCTGAGTTTGTTATATTTTTTTCTGTTTTTCAGTATATGAAGCTCAAGATTGACTAACCTTTGGAGACAGCAAGTAGAATTAGGCTCCCTGGATAGGTACAGTGGGAGAGGAGGTCGAGGAGTTTCATAAAAAAGAGAATGCTTTGAAATTGATGAGGGCACTATTGTACAATATTTGATGTGATTTAAGTCTGGGATGATATGACATCT